>VXAL01015930.1:33688-47332 GCA_013399475.1 Chauna torquata | reverse complement strand
TAAAACCTTTGAGGGGGGTCAGAGCACCTCCTGAGAGTCCCCTGCATTCCAGGGTGCCCCAGCCATGGAACAGCTTGAAGACCCCAGGGAGGAGATGGCAATGGCACCCCACCAGCACAGGGACAGGCCCAAGCCCTGTTTCCCCTGTCTGCTGCCATTTCCAGGTGGGCACTCACCTCCAAAGTAGGCACCCTCATGGGCAGGGAAGGAGGTCTGCTGTCACCTCAGAGCTGAGTTGCATAGGCCCTTCCACCATTCCTTCCTTTCGCAGTGATGATTATTCCCCATCAAAATAGCAGCTGCTCCAGCTGCAGAGACCCTCCTGGGCTAGGTGAAATGAGTTTGGAAGGAGTTTTATGCCAGAAATCCTAGGTGGGTTTCACCTCCAGCCTTTGCCTGTAGAGTTTACCCCCCAAGCTGCATTTCCAAGGTCAGCAATGAAGTGCTTCACAAGCCTGAAGACTCTTCTAGCCAAATAATAAAAGAAAAATATGACAGCACAATGGGTTAAGTGCTGCCCTGGCGTGCCAGGAATGGCAGAGGCTGCTGCCAGTTGCTCTTGTCACCTCAAAGTCATTCGAAAGTCAGGGACAGCTGCTTTTGGAAACTGTGAGCCCAAGCCTGAGTCTCACTGCTAACTGAAGGTCATAAGTTGCTCTGGTTTCCCAGCGAGTATCATGGCCAAGAAATAGAGCAATAAAAACGAACCTAGAGAGCAAGCCAGCTTGGTCCACTGTTGGTGGAAACCGCTGTGCTTACCCAAATCTCCCTCCCACAACCCCATGCCACGTTCATTTGACAGCCTGGAAAGACCAAGGAGTGCGGATAGGTACACTCAATCTGTTGCATTAGACGCAGAAGCAGTGTGCCATTGTCCTGGGAACCCCATGTACAATGTAGCCGTCATGCAGCCATCCCACTAATTCTTCTGTTCCTTCTCCTGCTGGCAGGAGCAAGCCATTGCTCTAACTGTGATGTTTACATGCTTCCTGGCGCCTACAGCCTGGATCCTGGCACACGTGGAACACTACAAGAGCAGAGCAGATTAAGAAATGGCCAGAACCACCTACAACCCCCCGAGAGCACAAGTATCCATGAAGATAACATCACATAACAGATCTTCACCTGTGAAAGAAACCCCTGAGTTTGTTCATTAAAATTCACATTAGCATTAAACAGTCTGTTGGTTTTGCTTGGACCATGTGCTTGTTGATAAGGGAATGAATCTGCAATCCTGTACTGTTGGACAGCATGCTGTCCTAAAGGCATTATTCCTTTGTAAGTTTGCAGCAGGCTCTGGGGGGAGGCATGGTTTCCCACTTGAGTTTTTACCTAGTAGAGTTGCAGTGAAGCATAGGGCAGATACTGAGGAACCACTCACAGCACTAACACAGAAGCAAAAAATTAAGTTAAACTCCTGACAAGAAAGTGCTCAAAGGCTTTAAACATCACTTTAAAACACCACTTTGTCTGTTGTCTGCTTCACATCTGACTTCTCTTCACCTTGTGTGAAGATCCCCCCCAGCCACCACCCAAAACACACAGCAGACTTCCTGAGCCCAGCCAACTATTTGTGCTAGGGAAGCTGACAGCCAGTACTTGCTCCCTCTCAGGAAGGTTTGGGCAGCAAACAGTATTTCCAGGCATCTTGGAAAAACTTCTGAAACAACTGTCACAATTCACTTGGACTACAGATCTTTACACTCGCTTCAGTGAGCTGCTCAAAAATTTATGTACAAGCAAGCACTCCCCACAGTACAAGATGGTTGTCAAAATACTCTTGGGGAAAAGACTTGAGTACTGTTTCAATAGTACTGCCTTAGGTTTTTTTGATACTTATCTGAAGCAATAGCAGCCCTATAAGCTTTGCTGCGCTGTTGGTATTGCCTTTACTCCTAACATGTAGTGACATGGTGCTACTAAGGAGATTCTACTATTTTAAAGCCCTCTTCCTGTCAGGAAAATGTCTCCTTTACTTCATAGCTAAAGATCAGAATGCTCATCAGAAAATCTCCCCAGCATGCTCTTCTGAAGTCAGTGAAAGCAAGACCAGGAATGAGCTCTGGAAGACAAGATGAAGCATAAACTAGGGAAAGTCAAATTGCACGACATTCACAATGCAGTTCAACAAGCACTCCAACAGCTGAACTAAGAAGAACAGAGCAAAACATTAAAGCTGATGGACTGGATAGGGACGAGGCAGGCATTCAGAACTGAACCACTGCAAACCAAGAAATTTAAGTCAAAACTGATTAGAGAGGCAGAAGGGTGGAGGGTGACCAGGTAATAAGGTCTGACAATTTCATTTTTGCTGTTTTTAAAAAAAGGTTCATTCTTCCTTGTCCAAGACATCTTTGCACTTGCATAGCAGTGTACCATCAGCCATGTGCTTTCTTTTTTCCATTGGCTGGTATTAAACCATGCAAGTCAAGACAGCAAACTAGAAAAAACATATGGAGTATAAAAGTTTCTATACTAGTTTGAATGACCCAGCATATTTAATCACTAGAGAATGAAAATGCTAACCAAAGCTCTTGAATCACAGTAGTAACCAAGCTAACACTGTGAAGCAAAAACAGATGCATTGGCAGCAGCTCTTAAAAATCCAGTTACATCCTAAGGAATTTAGCCAGTTGTATGAATATGACCCTGCTCAGTTTAAAGCTACTGTTATAAATCTTAGTGTAGTTTGCTATTACTACTGTTTAATTAAGAATATTGTGCATCCAAATGGAGACTTGGACATAGCCCCCAGTTCAGACCTGCGCTTGTTTCAAATTCTTGCTGTGCACAATTATCTTCCATCCCCTTAAGGACATCCACAGTAGCAGAGTAGAACAATTACATCACGGAAAGCTTTTAAAGTCATTAAGAGAGAAAAGCAAACAAAAAACCAAAAAACTACAACCTCATCTCAGACCTTGTCAAGTCAGTTATGCTTACTTGACGAAAGTCAAGTAAGGAGTACACAGCTTCCCACAAAAGAAAATGACCTGACAATAAAGTACATGCCTACTAAGGTACTACACACTAAGTAAATTATATACTAATCCTGCTGGTGATTAGCAGACTGATTTAATCTGTACTGCTCTTGGACAAAACGCTTTTTGCAAAATGAAACTTAAGAGGAAGCACTTTTAAACTGACCAGAGACCCAGCTGCAAGTTAGAAAGAAGGCACAACAGAACTACAGAAAAGGGAAGGCAGAGAAGTTTATTCCAGCAACACTGCTGCAACTCACTTTAGCACGAAGCGTTCATAAAAGACAACAACCCCCAAAAGTATATAAAACCAAATCCACTGCACAGTAATCCTGGAAAAACCCTTTGATGGAGTAAACACTCCCTCTACTGCAAACGAAGAGGAGGGGTTGTGGAGGAAGAGGGCAAAAGGAGAAAGATGATTTCAGTAAAGCTGCCTTTAGGCTACTGCAAGGGCAGGTAGGGAGAGGGTACTGGGGAAGGTCACACCCTCCTAAGGCCAATACCACATACAATGGCCAGGCACCTCTCCACCACATTTTCATGGAGGGGCTTCTGCTACCCCTTTATCAGGCAAACAGCCTCCACTCCTGTAACACGCAACCAGCATCACATCCTCCCACAACAGTTTGATAGCTAGACTGGTAAGTCAACCACTGTGGAGCCTTTGCCCTCTTTTTACGAGAGCAGGATGGGCACTCTCATGGTCAGTGCCATGAATGTTAGCGCACAGGGAAATCTTGACTCCAAGCACCAAAGGGTTACACAGCAAAAGGCCACTTACTCCTCCAAACAAACGTCATAAAGCTGCTCTCCCTCTCTGCCCACCCACCCCCCTTCAATATAATTCAATACAGAGTCAGTGGTCTGAGTGCTGCTAGCATCAATAGCAGTAGAAATTACTCTCCCAGGGTAGTGCAAGGTCCTCTATGTTAGGATGTCATGGGCTTGGTGCTCCACCAACATCTCCATGCTCCTCACATCTGTGCACCAGAACTCCAGGCGATCTTTCATCCCTTTGATCTGGAAGACAAGTCCACAATAACTTTGCTGCTCCCACCACTAGAAACACCAATATTCACATTAAGGACAAATGCACAAAACCTCAAATAACTTCTCAAAACCCCACACATCTAGGAAAGACACTGCTTAACATCTTTTGCCATCAAAACCAGTGTTTTAATTTAAATTGAAATGCACAAAATGAATTGTTTGCAGCTAGCATTCCATGTATGCAGTGATTTTTAAAAAAAATTATTTCTAAAAAGGTAAGTGTACCTTACACAGTCTTCCAGAACATCTGTTATGAAGATGAACTTGAGAAGCTCAGCACCTTCTGTCTTTACCACCCCGAACAACTCTCTTCCCAAGACAAGGCTGCCACCTACAACCCAGGAACTCCAGTATTTTGTTCCGTGCATTTAGGTTTGAAGAAACCATGCAAATGTCTGCAGCCTTCTGGAAAACACTGTCATAGCATTTGTGTTTTCTGGTGGTTTGTGTGCTTTTTGGAAGAGAAGTGTTTCTAGTAGCCTATCTCCTGACAGTTCTGTAACTAGTTACTGCAAAACAGATACAAAATGCACCATATACTCAAGGTAAGAGCTAAAGAAGGCAATGTAAAAAGGATGGAGGAAAAGCTGATGTACTTGTGAGTTCCCTGAACAGCTTCAAGAAGCTCTAAGGAGACATTCTCAGACAGTGACCCTTAACAGTTCCTACTTTAGTTTCCAGGTCACCTCAGACAAGAAAACAAGTCAGTACTGCCATAGTATTCAAGCTGGTCATCACCTGCTGTAAATCCAACACACGTGGTTGTACCCATGTCATGTGCACCCTTTTATCCACTTCATCAATACTGCCCTTCACCAAGCCGACTGAGAGAGCCTTCATCACCAGCAGCTCCACCTTAAAAAGAAAAAAAAAAAAAAATCAAGAAAACAGAGAATCACACGTTTTCCCCAGAGATGGATAAAACCTTTAAAGGGATTTAGCCTGTAGAATACTTTCTGTATCCAAAAGAAACATCAAGACCACCTGCAGTCTCTCGCATCCATCTTTTAAATCAACTTAGTGGATGAAGAGCTGTAGGTGTCCTGCAGCTTTCTTTTAGCAAGACATTCAAGAAGACCTTTTACCACATTCTTGTTGACAAGCTCGTCAGAGTATACAGAGGGACCACAAGATGAGTGGAAAAATCTGTTAGAGCTCCAAGCTCAAAGGGTAGTGGTTAGTGGCTCAGAGTTGAACAGGCAGCTGGTCAAGAGTAGAGTTCCTCAGGGGATGATACTAATTAGTTATCTTTAAAACTAGCAGGATGACAAATTTACAAATGACACCAAACTGGTAGGAGAGGAAGTTAAGCTAGAAATAGAGTCACCATAAAGACAGACCTCTATAGATTAAGCTAACAATGTACAGTGTTACAAGTACAATGAAGATAAGTGTGAAGTCCTGCACTTGAGACAGAAAGATTCTAAGCAACCGCACGGGGCTGAGCTCTGACTGACTGCTGATACTCTGCTGAAAAGGAGTGGAGTCCAAGCAGGGACAGCAAACTGCTCAAGAGCCAGATGTGTGCCCCTGTAGCACTGAAGGGGAACCGTGTCTTCATCTACATCAGCAAGAACATGGCAAGCTGATCAAGGGGTGTGATTATTTCACTCAGCACTTGCTATAACATACAATACTGTGTCCAGTTTTGTACCACCCCCTTTCCAGTTTAAGGACGGCACTATAAAACTGGAGAGAGTCCAGCAAAGGGTCACCAAGATTAGGAGGCAGAGAACTTGACAAATGAAGAAACTGGATTTGTTCAGCCTAGATAAGAGAAGGCTTGGGGCAACCTCATCACAGCCTTCCAAAAACTTAAAAGGCAGTTACGCAGAAAATGGAGGTACTATTCTCACAAGGACACATGGTAAAAATACAAGAGAGACAACAGGCAGAAGATGCTTCAGAGTGAATTCCATCTAGATAACAGAAAAAAGTCTTCACCATGAGAAAAATTAAACACCAGTGACATGGTAGAATTTCCCCTTGCTGGATAAGGTAAACAAAAGGCCTGCCTTCAAGAGCAGGTTGGAACAGATGACTAAGAACCTCGTTCTCCAAATGCACAAGAACAGAGGAGAACATTTATACTTAGAGATCACCTACAGAGTGATCTATTCAGAAGCTTTTAGAGCTTCAAAACTTAGACATCAAAAAGTGTCTAAACCTGAACTCACCTCATTCACAGTGACTTTGGCGCTCTTAGCAATCTCTTCGAAAGTGAGTTGTCTGTGATTTGCTGGCCGGGTGAAAGTCATCTGAATTCAAGCAAACAAAAGCCCCACAGTTTTATTTTTTTTCCTCCCCTACAGTGCATACAGCTTGCATCGTACTGCCCTGCTGAGCTCTCAATCTGCACAGCTAGCTACATTCTCATATTTAATCCAAATACTTCAAATAAAAATGCATTTGTGTCAGCAGAAAGGAGTAGCATCCCTCACTCCTCCACACACCTAGCTGCAATAAGCAGCAGATTTCCTAGACAACATTATCTCCATATAAAGCAGATCAATCTGTACTGAAGTCTTAGCGCACATCAAATCCCTGACAAAACACAATGCCTATAGGTGGTAAGACTAGTTCACAGTAAAACACTGTGATACATGCACACACACAGAGATGTGCGTGTATGTTGATGATACATCAACATGCATTATGCTTCAGATAATATAACTCAATATTTAAGTTTTTGAGAACAGATCCAGAGATTATACATCAATATTATTTGGTAGCAATTGGACCAAAGCCTTCAAGTGACAAAAAACTGTTTTAAATATTTAGGGTTACCTCTCAGGGAAAGGATTTTCAGGCCTTAGGAAATTAAGATTTTAACTGTGTTTTAGAAATCTTTGTTATACTAGAACATAATTGAAGAGTTATTTCAGACACTGTCCTCAGATACAAAGCTTGCTCCTTACTTCCCCACCTCCATATCCCGCCTCAAAGAGAGCACACCCTTGAAACTGCAAACAAGCAGTAGCACGATGCTTTTTCCTAGCAGTACTTGCTTTTTGGCACCACCTAGAGGCAAAACTTGCACTCAACAACTAGTTACACCCCTGAGTTTCTGTAAGACAAGTGAATGAATCCATCCAGCAGAGAACACACCCCTTAACAGTGCTACCCCCATCAAAAGGTAGTTAGAGCACTGCCTTTCCATTTCTCACATTTAACACAAAAAACAACAACACAAGAAGACAGTTCTCAGCTCAGCAGCTCACCTCCATAAGACATAACAGTTGAATCTTCTGCAGCAGAAGTGCTTCGTTTGCAGCCAGATCTGGCTGTGAGGATAAAATGGAGCAAGTTCATTATTACTTATTTTCCAGCCCCATGGGAGTATGCTATACACAGGAGTAAGCCACATGGAGACCTGTTACCCTCATTTACAAGGGAAGAAGCCATTACAACCCACCCACTACTTGGCAATGGTTCCATAAAACAAGTCTTGAGAACTGCACGCTTAAATGCAGTGCTCCACAAGATAGGCAAGCTTCTATTAAAAGGCCACAGCCTTACATAAGCAGACAAGTAAATCTGCAAACTACTATGTCAATAAACACAAAATCAGAAAATCCTGAGTTGGAAGGGACCCACTAGGATCATCAAGTCTGACTCACAGCTCCGCACAGGAGTGCCCAAAAATTAGACCATGTGTCTGACAGCATTGTCCAAAGGCTTCTCGAACTCCAGTAGGCTCGGTGCTGTGACCACTTCCCTGGCAAGCCTGTTCCAGTGCCCAACCACTCTCTCAGCAATGAGCCTTTTCCTAATACCCAGCCTGAACCTCCCCTGATGCAGCTTCATGCTGTTCCCTTGGGGCCTATCACTGGTCACCACAGAGATCAGCACCTGCCCCTCTGCTCCCCTTCGTGAGGAAGCTGTAGGCCACCACGAGGTCACCCCTCGGTCTCCTCTAAGCTGAACAAACCAAGTGACATCAGCTGCTCCTCACACATCTTCCCCTCTACACTCTTCACTATCTTTGTAGCCCTCCTTTGGACATTAACAGTTTCATGCCTGGCTTGTATTGTAGTGCCCAGAACTGGGCACAGTACTTGAGGTGTGGCCACACCACTGCAGAGTAGTCAGAGAATCACCTTCCTTGACTGGGTAGCTATGCTATGCTGGGAGAGCCAGTGCAGTTAGTATCTAACACCACTGATTTCCCCAGACTTCCTAGAAAACAAGGGAAAAGCACTATTTTACATAGCAAGCAATTTAATACCACGGTGATGGCATTACAAAAATTTAATCAGAGATTATCCTCCCGCGCAGGACTGTGCGAAGCCTTTGTTTGCTTTTCCCTTGGTTACAAGAGATTTCTTTTTACTTCTTTCAAATCAACCAGACACAGGGAAGCCAAAAGAAACCTGTGGTGGTAAGACTTGAGAGGCGTGGCTAAGAAGTTTATCCTAACTAACAGAACATTCTTTTCAACTAAAAGCTAGCAGCTTGTTTCCAACCTCCACTTCTGAGCTAAGATAATACTGGATATGCCACTCCCCTGCAGGCTCTACTAAGAGCCATCTCTCCATATTATCCCATATTCACTGTTCGATTGCTTCTTAGCATTGTGGCAGTTAACAAGCTACTTAAAGAGTCCATCCCTCCAAGAGATGAGTACTTAGCCTTTTTAAGATATAAATGATTATCTCAAGTCACCTCTCTGAAGGATGGGTACCTGGCTTTGTTAACATTGCAAAGATTCAACCCCCTCCCTCCTTTTTTTCTGAAACAACGTGAAAGTAGAGTCTCTGCAATCACTTGGGAGAGAAAAGGGGAGCAGAGAGAGAGATGCTGTCTAAACATTCTCTCACTATGATTGTAGTTAATAAAGCTTCTGACCCGTCTTACAATTGTATTTGTGTTATTATGCACTTGGAGTTCCTATATTTTCTGACAAAAGTAACAATACAAGATGAAAGAAGCATTACTATGCTATTATTAAAATTACACCCATGCAAAGAGTCAGGAAATCTCATCTTAAAGGATCACAGAATCTTCTAAGTGACCTCTGTAAATATCAAGCGTAGGCCTTAAACAACTCATCCACTCACCTGCTGACCCCATGCTGACTTCAAAGCCTGAAATGTCTCTACATTACCACTGTTGAAGGCAAAAAGTGTATCAATCAGCCACTGCCGATCAGTGTTTCTCAAGGACTCCAGAACAGGGTGCATGAGCTGTAGAACCCAGGCAGGACAGTGTTAACAGGACAAAATCAATTCCTGGTACTTAACAGCTGAAATAAAGCAGCATCAACTTACCAGCTCCCCAAAGTTATAAACACCTTCTCCCAGGAGCCCTGCCAATCCCAGAGTAAAGGCTCTCTCCTGCTGCTCTGATACTGCAGGGGGGGAAAAAATACACACACAAACCACCCTCAAGACAACAATAAAAAGCAGCAGTCTAAGAAGCAGCAGTCTAAGATCCATCAGCCACTCCCTCATTCTCCTCTCTGTCTACATTAAATCATCCCCAGCCCTCCTCCTCATTCTCTCCCAAGCCTGAAATTCAGAAGCCTGTAGTAACCACAGTAGTGGTACAAAATGGCTATTTTTTGAACCTATATGGAAGATTTTGGGAACCTGAACAAACTCCCCTTCCAGTGGGAGCTCTGCCCCCTGCCCCCATAATTTCAATGCACTTAGGAGCAGAATGCTACTCAGACACTCTTTTCTCCACCCCCACCCCACCCCTCTTTCTAGCTAGATCCTGACCCAACAATGACAGACTCAACGCTGAGAAAATCTGTTCTCTGCCAGTGCATTTATTTAGACTGAAGTGATAAAACAGAGAATTGAAAGTTGGGACTTCCCACACTTAGCAAAAGAGGAGTTACCTGGCAGGTCTTTAACATCAATGCATCCCAGAAACCGCAGAGCATCCTTATAGTAAGAGGCATGGTTCCCAATCGTCTGGTAGTACTTGCTGGAGAGATCATAGAAGCGGCTGTGAACTGAAGTCACCCCAGGGAGATTGTTCAGCATCTCCTCAACCTCCTCAATGGTCTCCTATAGGAGACAGGAAAACTTTCGTTACAAGTAAGGGTATACTTCATACACATCCACCTCCCAGCCTTCCAGTTTACTGCTAAGGGTTATTGCACTCTTATTTGTTCCAGAAGTAACACCCATTCAGTAATAAAGCAGATGAAACCACTATCACGGTATTAAAAATAAAGCAATGGCATTCTCTCTCTCTCTCTCTCTCCCCCTCCCCAAGGAGGTTAGGTTCAGAAGAAAAGAAAACAAAACAATCCCCTTCCCCCCCTCCCCCAAACAAAACAAAAAAAAACACCAAACACCAGCTATACTCATACTGTGAGTCTAAAAACTTAGGAACTTGCTCGAAAAGACTCAAGCTGAACTGCACTAAAAAAATCTCAACTTTAAGAGAGAGCTCTAAAAAAAGCCAAGAGGATGAAAGAATACAACACAGGAAATGAAGTACTGCGATTCAGTCCTTGTTAGCAGCTCATGCAGTGCTGAATTCACAATTCTAAGCTGTGATCTGGAATATATCAAGATCTCCCCTCCTCTTCCAAGCCTGCGTACACCAGCAGTTGCAGTCTTCATCTATAGGCCACCAATAAGCAACAGCACCCCAAAGGCTACATGCATCAGAATCTTACTGAAACTTCAGAGTTTCAGCACTACACACACATTTTTATGGCCTACAAGATGTAAAGCAGAACTGCAGATCTTCCTGAAAGTCCCAGGAGCTGCATATCTATCACCTCCTCATGCAAAGTGAAGCACAGACACTGCTGAAGTGCATCGCAGAGCACCAAACGGTCTAAATGCTTGTGCAACTCAAGTCACCACACCTCACCTTTGTGACCTGCAGGTCTCCAATGTTCAACTTCAGTGCCCCAATGGCTGTTTTACACAAGATGACGGCTTCATCACTGCTTTTTACCTGCAGTTACACAAAGATACACAGTTAGAGAGTGTTACCATTCCAGCCAGGCAGGTTCCTGAAACCTAAACTCAGTTGCATTTCGTTTGTTAACAGGTTCTTGCACTAAAATAAAGGGTCGTTCAGTGTAAGGAATAGGTATTCTCCAACGTAGGTCTCAACATACACATCTGTCTCTTCAACTATAACGCGTTCATATGCAAAACAATGCCCTTCCTAGTGGTTCACCTGCAGGAAATCTCGAAAATACCTTTTCTCGAGTCTTTTCCAAAAAAGTAAGGGCCACAGTGGGATCTGCAGTGAAGGAGAAAAAAGAAGCAATATCAGGAATTCCAGCAGAACTAAATCTCAACCTGGAAATAAATCCTTAGCTGGATTCAAGAAGACAGGAATATATTTTTTCCTACAGTGCACTGCTCAACCTTCTAAAGGTGCTACTATCTTTAGGCCAGGCTTTTGGCGTATCAGCTATTTCTCTGGTGAAACAGTAGTACAGTTGCTTTTATATAGCAGCAGTTGTTTAAGCTCTTAGTGTTGGTGCTTTCCCTTTTCAATACACCAAAAATACACAATAGCTTAGCATTGAATATTTAGCTGTTACTATTAACTAGTTAAATTTCATAGGCATCACTTCTTGAAAATACTGTAAGCAACAGATAAGGTCACTTACCTGTCATCTGTCTAACTACATGAAGAATGATCTCTACGAGGGACAAGGGATTCACCCTAGAAAAAAAAAATCATTGTCAGAGGAGTCTTAGTCAACAGCACATTACCTAGAAAGTTTCAGGCAAATAACTCACCTGTGTTCAAATTCACTGATGAAGTTCTCATAAAGCTGTAGGTACAAAGATATCAACAGTCAGGGCAAAAGGATACCTCACTTTAGGTATGACATTCACTTTTCACTGTATTCCAATTCATTCTTCCAACAAAGTAGTGGGCATCCAATGCAGGAAAGTCTATAGTGTACAAAAAATCAGGAGCCCAAAATTGCTTATTTTGGATAATTTCATCTGTTCGGTCTCCTTCCAACTGCAAGGCATGATTCAAGAAACTCATGAGCTTGCAGGTACTATAATACAATGCCTCCCTGGTATGGACTAGCCTGGTGCATGTCTTCAGTTACCACTGTACAAATAGCACAGGCCTGAACCTTTCAAATGTCTCTGCAAACATTCCGAACAGACATTGCATCTAGAAACTAGCAACTCTTTATCATGGAAACAACTGCCTCCTGGGAAACTGAATTTTAACTTAAAAACACAAAGGAGAGATGATTACTTGTAACGTACAGACGACATGTGGTTCTGGACTGAGTTAGCAGTTATCTTCGTAAACAGAGCAACTTCCCAGAGAGCAGGTGAAATAAACTGTTGCATACTTTGAAGCATTTGTGACGTGTAACAATCCACCCTGTGGTTGCAATTGTAAACCCCATTTCAAAAGGGAAAGAAAAAGCCTGCACACAAACCCCCAAAAAAATCTCAAGTGGATGAAATTAAGGTAACATTATTTTGAAATTCTTTATATTGACACATTTAATCTTAGCAGATTTTTAGTAAGCTAACTGAATCCTGTAAGCTTGTATCTACTTCATAACCCCCTCAAAAACAGCTAGTTCAATAGTTCTCTTGAGACAAGTCATGGAATGCTTGTTTTTTACTGGCATAAAAATACCATCACTCATCTTTGTTATGGAAAGAAAAAAAAAATACTTCAGAATAATCAAGCACTTCACCTTGATGAGTCCATCTCCTTGAGCAAAGCAAGGGTCCTGAACAAAATCCAAAACTTGCAGCGTCAGCTGGTGCCAAAGTCTTAAAAAACAAGAAAGTCGTTCAGTGATTTCACACTTTATATCTACTCTTCGACTCGTACCATTTCCTAAGTTTCACACTCAACACTTTTCAACTTTTCAACTCGCCCGGCTCTGCAGCAGCTGTGACTAACGCCAGGGGCAAAGCAGAAAGGAGACCCAGCGGCAGAGGCCACCCTCAGAGCACCGGCGTGAAGTACCGCCGAGGGAAGGCGCACGGAAGCCAGCTCCCTGGCTTTACAGTTACCTAACCGTCGGCTCAGCGATGACCGCGTTACAGAGCAGACGCAGGGCACAGCGCACTTCCCCCGCTCCCTCAGCCCAGCACTGCGAGGCGGCGAGCCCAGCGCCCCGGGGAGAGAGCTGCGGACACCGACAGCAGCGCCGCGGGCCGCCTGAGAGCTGGGCCGCTGGGCCGCGGCCCCCCGGGCGTCCCCCGCCCCCCGCTCACTTCTTGTTGTAGAGCTCCTCCAGGCGGTGCCACACGGCAGCCTGCCCCGGCCCCGAGCTCTGGCTCTGCTGCAGGAAGCCCGGCACGTCCTTCATGGCGGCGGCAACCGGAGGCAGCGACGCCGACACCGGGCCGCCCCCGCCGGAAATGCACACTCACTTCCGCCGCCGCGCGGGGCACGCTGGGTACCGTATAGCCCCGCGCCGCCCGCCCCCCTCGGTAGCCATGGCAACGCCTTGTGCGGCAGCATCGTTCCCCACCCCCAAAACAAAACCGAACGAAACAAATAAAACAAAGCACACGCACCCACGAAATCCCCGGGCCCACCCAAAAGCGGGGCCCGAAGCCGAGCCCTGTCAGGCAGGCGGCGGCGGGCGCGTCTGCGCGGAGTACCGCGGTAGAGCGGCGAAGGGCGG
>VXAL01015930.1:7875-26838 GCA_013399475.1 Chauna torquata | reverse complement strand
TTTTTTTTTTTTTTTTTTATTGAAGCAAAAGTTATAACTTATGGGCTGGTCCAGTTCTTCTGCTTGTATCAATGAGCACAGCTCCATTCTCTGCAGTAGGGCTCTGCCAACTCACTGTAGTAAGAAGCCGGTTGTATTTTTAACAGTTTGTTTGTTAATGTTTGTACACAACTTCTTCTGACCCAAGAGAAAATCTGGCTTCAAATTTCCAAATTAATGTTAAGGTTGTTATTACTTTCATCAGATTATGGGGTAGAAATGAATAGGAATTCTTAGGTTAGGTTTAGGAAGTAGGTTTAATTAGGAATTATTGGTTAGTTTTTTTATTTTTCATTATAAGCCATTTTGCATTTGTATGAGAGCAACCAGTCCTTGATTTAATGCTTGTGCTGTTCTAAATCACAGATGGATCAACCGGGTGCAAATGTGGTAAAGCATGAAAAAACCCTTCCTTGCTCTGGGATTTTGGTGCTAGCAAGCAGCATTGACTGAGCTATCAGGGGTGGGAGGTTTGAAACACCCTAGCAAACACTGTGTGGTCTTTCTATTTATAGCTGGATGCAAAAGACAAATAGGACAGCTGGCTCCCTGCTGCTGGAAAGCAATGTTCACCAAGAAGAGTTGTTGTCATGCCCAGTATGGGCAGAGAAAGATATGTCAGGGAGCCGTGGAAGAGGCCATCCAGCTCTGCAGCAGCAAATCTACAGAGGACTGGCACTCTGGGGAAGGGGAGGGTGCTTGTGGCTCAATCCAGCCAGCCTGGAAGCAGAGCAATGAGGCCCTCACCCCTGAAGGAAGGGAAGCTGAAGGGAGCAAAGCCCAAATGCCAAGCTGCAAACTGTTTCTGCACATGAACGCTTTCCTACCTGAGACTTCAAAACAGTTTATGTAGCCACTGAACATTGTTCCCTCCTTGCCTTATCTCATTTCAGCACCCACTAGGAGACACTTTCTTCTTCTGTGGCTCTAGCTCTGTCACCCTATCAGCACAGTGTTTGTCAATGTCCAGTCCATAAGAGGTTCACCAGTAAGTCACCAGGAGCTTGTGGGCTCATTCCAGCGTGTCAGACAAGATGTGCAGATGCAGCTTGTGGTTTGGGTCTCCCTCCTTCTGAGCCATCCAACCTCAGAGGGCCTGGTTTTCACAGAGCTGGAGTTGAAAATGCCATGAAAGTCAGGCCTTACAGCAGGCCAGGAGGCAACTGGTCAGAATCACTTAAAGAGTCTGGAGTGAGTTTCCCAGCTACCCTCATTGGACTGAGCATCTACCAACTCCTTTTACAGCTCCTCCACAGATATTTTTTTCTTAGTCATGATCTGTCAGCTGCTGCACACTTGTAGTGTCTAGTCTTAGAATGAAACCTCAGCTAATCAGGAGACGAATGCTGTTAATGTGTCTGCAACTGGGGCCTGGCCCCTGCTCCTGTTCAGAAGAGCCAGCTCAAGCTGTTGGAAGAGTTTTCAATCAGTGTAATATTAACTAATTAATAATAAAAAGTTCTAATTCTTTTGCTGATTCCAGCTGAAGGTTTTTCTGTAAACTCCACGCATGCCCTAGTGTTTGAATACATTGTCCCCCCAACTACCGTTCTTTTCACCTGCTTTTTATTCCCCCACTTTTTGTCTTTTTTTCTTTTAACCTTACAAGAGTGCCTTTCTGCCTTATAAATGCTGTCCCAGGGAGAGGCAGTTATCAGGGCACTGCACTTACTTCCTGCTCTTTCCCAAATGTGCCCTAGGAGGCCTATTTTGCTTACCACAGGTGTAGTAGAGCACCTTCTCTGTAACAGGGCATGAATTCCATTGCCACAGCATCCAAATTTGGCTTTGGGATTGAAGTCACACCCAGGTGGCCCGAGGTGACCCCTCTGTTTATAACAGCAACAGTTCTAGATGCAATCCCAGATTAGTACCAGCTCTAAACAAGCACAACAAAATGCAAAACATTTTACACCACCATGTTGTTACAGTTAACACTCAAAAGCAGTAAATTAAAGTGAAGGGAACAAAAGTGTTAGAGCATACTTAAGACATAGCTATGTCTTAAGTGTTCCAGTGTTGTGCTAGTAACTTCTATACTCTAAAAGCTGTTTCCAAGGCAAAGCTAGAGACTCAAAAAGCTGTCTTATGGCTGTTTGTATAATTAGAAGTGTTTGGACCTAATACTCAGCTGCTGTAAATCAGACTAGCTCTAGGGACACTACGGAAGTCTGGCACATCAACAGGAACAGATATTTATGTTCTTGGTGTCCTGGCAGCTTCCTAGAAGAAAGATTTGAACAAATCCCCATTCAGATGAGCAGACTTGTTTATCCAAATGCGCAAGTCAAATACATCTGTGTAGTCCTCACAACCAGGATCCCAGCAGCTGCATTTGAATGTGCAGCATCAGTAAAAGCGGAGGGGTTGTTCCCACTTGCAGAGCACTAGAAGCCTCATGGCACATTGTTTCACAGTGAAAATGATGCCAACGTGTTGTTTTTAGACTGTACCCTGCTCCTTACACAGAAGCGCCCTGTAGCGAGTACAGCCCCTGCCTGCACTGGCACTTTTGAAATCAGGGCTCATCTGTTGCTAGTCAGGGTTTTAAGAATGATACAGAGAAATTGAATACAAGAGTAATGCAAGTGTTGCATTAAAAATGCACCCCCACTTTTCTTTTACAAGTAAAGCTTAAGAGCCTTAACAGCTGGAAATAGATCAGAGGTCTGCATTTTCACTCAGAAGGTTTGAGGTGGGTTTTTTGTTGTTATTTGTTTTTCCCGTTACTCAAAAGAAAAAAAAACACAGAGATACAATTGGGCTGAAGGTTCCAGCTATGATGTACTGAAGCTATTCTTGTGACAAGCCTATCCACGAATCTTAGTGAGTCAGTTTTACATAAATACTATACACCCCTGGGAAAACCTGTAACTTTAATCACAACTGCTAAAAAAAAAAATCATAAATCACTGAAGAACTACACTTGCAGTTAGGAAGCATACCTTCAGCTTTTCTCCACGCAGAAACAGCCTTACAAAAACAAGCACAGATTCCTACAAACACACAGGAAGGAACAACTGCAAACCCTCTGATCCCCACTGCCACCCTCAGCTGCACAGCTGCAGCCTCCCTGGACCCAAATTTTCTGGCTGGCTGTTCTAGTGCCCCGTTACAGAACCTGGCCAGGCTGTCCTGCCTTCCCACCAGAGACTTGCTGCCTTGGGGCAAGTCAGAGACCACAGCAAACTTGCGCAGCCAATTGATCGTCTAGGCTGACCCACGTCCTGCCACAAAGGACGAGCAGCAAATCCCTGTTGCACAGAGAAAACTGAGCTGGTGTGCATGATTTTCGACCCTTACAGAGCAAATCAACAATAATGGCTTTTATTTTATTTTTTTTTAAATGTCAACAGCAAGAAGAGGCCTAAGAAAACATTGGACTGAAACTGGACAAAGACGGTCACCTCAGAAGTAAGGCTGAGGAAAAGGCAGAGGCATTTAACGCGTATTTTGCCTCAGTTTTTAAGATTAATGCTAGACCTTGGGCTGCCCAGTTCTCTGAGTTGGAAGACCATGACTGGAGGAGCAGTGACATTTTGTATATGGCCATGGAAATTACAAGAGACCAGTTGTATCAGTTGAATATTCATTAGTCCTGACAGGATTCACCCGAGTACTGAAAGAGTCAGCAGATGTTATAGCTGGACCTCTCAACAATTTACCAAAGGTCTTGGGAGTCTGGGGAGGTCCCTGCTGACTGGAAGCTAGCCAGTGTCACACTGTTATACAAGAAGGGCACAAGAGAAGACCCAGGAAACTACAGACCTGTCTTTCTATGATAATGTCAACCACTTGGTGGATGAAGGGAAGGCAGTGGACATAATCTTTCTGGATTTCAGTAAAGCCTTCAATACCGTCCCTCACAGCATCTTTCCTGACAAATTGTCCAGCTGCGAGATGAACAGGTTCATATGATGCTGGGTGATGAACTGGCTCAATGGTAGAGCAAAAAGGGTTGTAGTGAATGGGGCCTAAGTCTGTCTGGGGGCCGGTCACTAGCGGTGTTTCCCCAGGGCTCAGTTCTAGGGCTCAACATTTTTACCAGTAATCTAGATGCAGGAGCGGAATGCATCCTCAGCGAGTTTGCTGATGATACTAAACTGGGAGTTTACTCCCAGTTTGCTGCCAACTTCCTGGAGGGACAAGAGGCCTTGCAGAAGGATCTGGATACACTGGAGAAACAGCAACAGCATGAAATTCAACAAAGGGAAATGCCAGGTTCTGCACCTAGGATGGAGTAATGCCGGACACGTGGCTGGAGAGCAGCTCTGCAGAAAGGGATCTGGGGGTGCTGGTGACAGCAGGCTCAACATGAGCCAGCAGTGTGCCCTGGCAGCCAAGAGGGCAAACTGCAACTTGGGATGCATTAAACACAGCACAGCCAGCCAAAGAGGTGATTCTCTGCTATATTTAGTGTTGGTGTGGCCTCACCTTGAATAGTATGCAGTTCCGGGCTCCACAATGTAAAAAGGATGTTAAGGTCCTTGAAAGCCTCTAGAGGAGGGCACCAAAGCTGGTAAAAGGGCTGGAAGGCACATCCTATGAGGACAGGCTGAGGACACTTGGTTTATTTAGTCTGGAGAAGGCCAAGAGGTGACCTCATTGCTCTCAAAAACTTCCTGAGTAGGGGAAGTGGAGAGGTAGGTGCTGATCTCTTCTCCCTGGTAACAAATGACAGGACAAGTGGAAATGGGACAAAGGCGCACCAGGGAAGGTTCATAGTGGATAGGGAAAAATTTCTTTACTGTGAGGGTGGTCAAACACTGGAATAGGCTTCCTAGAGAGGTGCTTGATGCCCCATGCCTGTCAGTGTTCAAGAGGCATTTGGATAATGCCCTTAATAATATGCTTTAACTTTTGGTTAGCACTGAAGTGGTCCAGCAGTTAGACTTGATGATCTTCATAAGTCCATTCTAACTGAACTATTCTATTTAAAAAAAGAAAAAAAACACTAAGTTTTGTTTGTTTGCTTTTGTAAACTAAGGATTGAAGCTTGAGGATTAAATTCAGGTTGCTCCATTCAGACATATTTGGTGGCTGTGGTACAGTGAAAGGTTCGGACTTAGCTCCATTTTAATGCTGCAATTTTACCTCCCAAATAAAACTAAAGTTCAGGGTGGCTGGAGCAGAACCATGTGCTAATCAGAAAAAGATATCCCCTTACTTGCTCAGAGCTATCACGTTCAATGAATCACTGCCATGCACCCATTTGTCAGAAGGTCTTCTTTATTCTAGCATCACATTTGCATTCCTATTTTTGCTAATAAACTTTGGAACTCCTGGTACAAGACAAACTTAAAGATTTTCTTTAAAACATTTTTCTTTAAAAAGGAAAAAAAAACACAGAAAAGAAGACAAGTCAAGCCATAGCAAAGGACAGGATCAACACCAGTCCAGGGTGCAAACAGCAGTGGATCTGTGGGAAAGCCAAGACAGGTGAGGAGGCAGCACACAAAGCATGTATTTTGGCCTTTCATTCAGAAAGCGTGAGATGGGAAAAGGCTAACGATGCCAAAAACTAATCTCTGTGGTAGCAGGAACATTGCACAATAGCACAGACTAAATATCAGAATGTTTCTGGCAGTCACCTGCAAGTTTCTTTCCTGGGGTCAATGTGAATGCTGGAAATGTCACACAAAGGCCTCCCCTCCTGCCTGCTTCCTGCAGCACACGCACCAGTGCTCCCCTCTGCACTCATACACACTTGTACGTCCACGCTCTCCTGTTTGCACAGACACAGTCATGCTTATTGCCATACATAGCACGCATACATGTACAGCTACCTGCTAATGAAATGGGTGCACTATGCTGAGGCACCCCACAGACACCACTCCCCCAAAACCACCATGAATAACCGCTCATACTCCTCCCCTGCAGTCCCATCTTCCCACCTGTGTTCCTGGGGAGCAGTTCCCCCCATGTCAGGCTGACCATGCACACAGGGACACATGCTGACACGCAGCTTCACAAGCATCAGCACATACACAAGAAGCTCTGCAGATTATCGATCCCTGATGGCGTGACAAAGATCCCCCCCGTCCCTTTTCCCCAAACATAACATTTAAAAAAAAAAAATCCTACTGAAAAGTCCTGGAAGCAATTTGGAGTGTGAAATCTTCAAAGCTGCCAATGGGAGAGACCAAGGTGGAACCAGGCCGTGACAATCCTCTGGAAGGAGAGGTGGTTATGGAACCGGGAAGGAGGCAGGAGGTGTTCTTTGTTGTGAACTGTGAGGGGTCCAGCCTGGATTCAGGTCCCATAGGGAGAGTCCTGGCCCCGTATTAGCCTCCAGGTGTAGCACCAGTTCTGGAGGGAGATGCGATGGAGGATCCCCAGCTCTCTGAGGCTGGGGCAAGAGGTCTGGATCAGTCCAGCCCCAGGTCTGAGTCAGATGATGACCTCTCATCAGCCATATCACAGATGGCGTTCTCCATGGGAGCCAGGTTGCCGCTCGGGGTGATGCCCATGGGTTGGATGACTTGCTCTCTGCAATCAGGGAGCAGAAGGGTAAAGGTAACACAAATATGCAGCATGCACTGCAGGAACAGACTAGTCCTATAGCAGGAATGTGGGGCTTGTGGAAACTGCCATGAGGCAGCCCAGAACAACCCTGAGACAGCACCAAGAACAAGAATCCCTTTTTAGAGATGGGGACAGTTACAGCTGTGAGACCTCCAACACAGCGAGGCAATGGCTAGAAACACAACCCACAGGTGTTGCAATTCTGTTCCCCTGGAACAGACATAGGTTTTAGGGTCCCATGCTGTGGTACAGGATTGCCAGAGGAAAAACAACACTGGTAGCAGCCTCTGTTCCTATCCTATTAACACGATGGAAATACATACACAAAGTGCACTGCCTGTTTCCCTCCCACCCTTGCAGGGTGGTCAGAATGCTGTTGGAAGATCCTGGGCTCCTCTCTGTGGCACCTATTAATGATGGATGAAAGATGACTGGAAAAAGCAACCCTGCAGGGAAGGGGACTTGGTGGCACTAGCTGCCATCTGTCCCCAGAACACTGTCTCCTACTGAGCGGCCTTGCTAGGATTGTGGCTGCTGTCGTTACTGAGCACCCAGCCAACCTTGGTGAGGTGGCAAGTGCTTGGAAACCCAATGCAGGCATGTAAGGGAATTTCATGGTATGCCATAGAACCAAAGAGGTCTGTGGGGCTTGCAACGCCTTCCCCTAGATGTAACAGGACTCAGCTTAAGGAAATCTGGAAATATTTCTCCATGTCTCTCTCCCACTGTCTTATGCCCCTTCAGTTTGCAGAGGCCTTTCTTTGAATGTATTCCCAAGGCCAGTGATAAATGCAAGTTACACACAGGTGTTAATACAGACATGAACATATGCAATTTTCTGGTACCTGGACAATTTGTCAAACATGTTAACTAACTTCATGGCTTCATATTCCTTCTGCTCTTCAGTCATCCCTTCCATGGGGTTGGGGAGTTTCTCCTCAACACGTCCTGTCACAGGGTTAATGCTACAAGAACAGTGAGACCGGGACAAAGGAGAGAGAGGTAAAGCACAGAAGTAAAAAGGTTGCTTAAAAGCCCTCTTTGCCTACAATGAGCAGAGGAATGCAATGGCAGGGCTGGTTGTCATTGCCACAAACCAGTGCCCTCTTTTCTTGCTGCCTAGGTCAGGTCTGGTGCTACTGCAGTGCAAAAGCGTGGTGCTTCTGATCTCTTCCTGTATGTCCTACACACAATGCTCCCCCACCACAAATCCCTCTCGTTTCTCTGGTGAGAAATCCCCATCCTGCCAATTCCACAGTGCAGTTTTAAACCAGGTGCACAAGGGGAGGCAACACTTCTTCCCTCTCCTTAAGTCAGGAGGCAAAAAACTAACACCAAAAATAATAAAAAAATGAAGTGTAAACCACATTGAACACGATGCTGAAAAGTGTAGGACTCACAGCTGCGCACAATTTTGGAGCTCTCCCTTCACACATCTCATCCTTGAACTACCACCACCCACTAGTAAGCAAAGGGGGGAAAAAAAAACAACTAAAAAAACAAAAAACAGTTCACTCCAGCAGCACAGGGCTCTGGAGATGAAGTAAATGGCACTTTCAACCTTGCTACAAGCACGGACAGCCCTCACCCATTATCCCAGTGTACGGTAAAAGCTTGCATCTGTATCGAGATACGGGGATGCCAAAATTGGGTATAAAATATGGATTAGAGATATATTGCCTGCACACCATGAGCGGGTGTAGTTCAGAATGGGCTCTGGCTGAACAAATCTACTTCGCTCTAGAGGCTGTGCCCAGCTGTAGGGACTGGATATATCTACCAGTGACCACCCACACCACAAGTGGTGGTGCCTTGGCCACAGAGGCATTTCACCCAGAAAAAGGTAAAGGTGGTGGAACACAACATCAAAGCTAAGGGTGAAACTTAAGCAATGAAGAAGTAACTGTGCACATGAAATACAGAGGAGGTGGCAGGGAGGCAGATGAAAAAAAAGGGGCAGAGCAGGAGTGGGAAGGAGGTGTAGGAAGAGGGGTGCTATAGAGAAGGATCAGAGTTCTGTACTTGGGCTTTGCCTCTTTGTATTCTTCCGTGTCGGTATCTTCATCTTCAGAGTACTCTCCTTCTTCCCGACCACCAGCCATGAGGCCTCGTGCTGCCAGGAGCCCAGCTGCATTCCCGTAGCCTGTGTACTTCACAAACCGCGACACTAACAGGAGGGGAGAGAGAGAGAAACCACCCTGTGTTTTTCTCCCTGCCTCTCCAGCCCCACCTGCTCCTGCGTGCTCCTATCACGAGATCAGTTCAAGCCCATGGAGATGCGGAAATGCCAATGTTTCTTTGAACTCAATGACAGAGAGCAAGGCTCCCACACTATGCACCAGGAATGGCAGGGACAACACACGAGGCGTGGGGCAGGTCTGAATGCAGGTCAGGTTGTCTGCAGGGTGTCAGGGTGTCCTCCAGCAGACCTTTTCACTCACCACCGGCATGAGAGACAGCAAGCACTTCCCACAGAGCACCTGGACACTCTCCACTCTTTTCTCTACTTAATGCATCCAGCCCAAGGGAAGACAGAATTTCCTGGTGTCTGCAGACGGTCACCCATCCCACACTCTCTGACTTGCCCAGAGGCCAGGCTCCAGGACTCCCTCTCACCAAACCCTGCAACAAGCCCCTGTGACTCACCACTCTCCTTGCAGAGCACAAAGAGGAACTCTGCCGCACAGTGCTTCACGTCAGTGTCGATGTGGGTCATCAAACGCACCAGCTTGTTCCGCAGTGAGTTCCCCACCTCTGGCCGATTCCTCACATCCCGGAGCGGAGGCAGCACCTACAAGGCCACAGTGAGGGGTGGTCAATGGAGCTGGAACAGCAACTGCAGGTCAGGTAAGGAAAAAAGTATGTGCATTTCATAAATCAGCTAAATCTAACCCACAGAGCACTGGAGATGTAGAGAAAAACACTGTAGGTATCACGGGCATCAACCCCCTACTATGTCAGAACCTAATACAGAGAGAGAGAAGGTCTCCTTGGAGGACACCAATATTTAGGCAGTTTGCTATTCTCCTCTCTCCTCATTTCAGCATCACTTGACTTCTGGCCGAATCCGCAGTGTACCTTGGCCTTCAGGAACTTCCTTGTCTGGCGGTGGACTCTGGCGCTCTCAGTCAGCAGGTTCAATACAGGGGTCAAACTTTCCTTCAGCTTGTGTCCCTGTAGAAGCATTCACAAAATGAGCAGCGCGTCAGTCACACTGAGTTCAACTTCTCTGGCTTGTGATGGAGACCATGAGTACTGAGTGGCAGGGAAACAGATGGACACTGAGGCATTCCAGCCTCTGTGACAGGAACTTCAGTGTTTGTTTAATGACTCCTCAAACAGCATGGCTTTCTGAGCCCTGCTCCACAGCACAGCAGTGCTAGAAATACTTGTGCAGAGCACCTAGAGTACAGAAGTGCAGCAGTAAAATTTGGAAACCCTTTGGATTAACTCTGGAGACTGAAAACCACTGCCAGCTCAATAATAATGCAGATTCAGTCTTCCAGAAGCAGTGGAACAAAGGGGCAGAAGGGGCTCGGGAGGAGCAAAGAAAGATAAATGGTCTCGATAAATAAGAGTATGACTGCCAGTCCTCAGACAGCAGACTCTGTTGGGAAAGTGTCAGAATGACCCATCAGTCAAACAGTTTGGTTGCATCCGAACAATTAAACTGCCCACCAAATCACAATTTACTTGATTGAAACAGAGCACCTATATTTTAATCACCCAGCTAATCATCTGCTGCTCAACCAATCTCACTACCTGCAGTAGTAGCAATGACAGAGTGACCCTCCCTGTCCACAGATGTTGTTTCAGTCCCAACAACCATAATGGTTTTGCTTCTGCTAAAAAGTGCTACTTCTATAAGGCGTTATCTCCAAAGTAACCATTGCCTTGCTGGTGCTCCTGTGGTTTTGACATGGTGTGTCAGCACTGGGCTTTTCACGGCAGAATACAGGCTTAAGAAAAGGTGCCCTGCAGTGAATGCATGAAAATGAGCAGTAAGAACTGCACAGCAGCCTCTCAACTTACCCTATCAAGGCGTCGTTCTAGGAAATCCAGCAGGATGTTGACTGCATCCATGTTGACACCCATGTACTCAAGAGAGCCTGGCCGGACTTCGGGGGTCAGGAGGACATCCAGACATTTCAGGGGCAAGTTGCCCAAAAGATTAACCGTATGGCTGAACACATGAAAGAGAAGTGAACACACAGTCACATACAGTCAGGGATCTTTGTTCATACAAATTCTTCAACTATCCAGAAATTAAGGTTCATTACTAACTTCCAGGAGTGCAAGGACTCCTAAAGCACGCCCAAGTTGTCTTTGGGCTGGATGCCATGCTCCTCACACCACTAGAATGAAATAAATGAAACTTTTTTTTTGTACAGATGAACGACTTGCTGGAAGTCCAAAAAGACTTCAGTGACAACTGAGAAACTATGGATCTTGACACAGAGGCCAAGTAGGACCAACCTGGGTGGTCAAAGGTAGTCTATCAGATCTCCTGCTGCATCACTCATTCATATCCTGATGGCCACTGCAACACTTTGCTCAGGATCCCTCCCACTATGGTCTTCTTTGGGACAGGATGGTACCACTTGCTCAAAGCTGACACCCCTTGACCAATAAAGCTCAGCAGCGTGACAGGTAATTTCTCAGTATGGCTCAGGAACCAGACAGTTAATTAAGGCCAGCCCAGGGACTCTTAATTAAGGCAGGAAACATCTGCTCTGGCTCACTGAAGTGGGGAGCACCACTGAAAAGACCTGACACATAACACCAAATACGACCCTCGCAGTCAGGCACACTCAGACAAAACATTTCCTCCTGCAGACCAGGAGGCTGTGGTATTAGCACACATAATCTGACTGCAAAGGGCTGAATTCTAGCAGCATGAGGAACCTGCAGGCCAGATCAAAGATGCCTATTTGTCAGCAGTGATCTTACCAACCACCATACAAGCAAAGGATGGCAATGCCAGTGACGGGCAGGGCCTGCCCTGGGGAGACCTCAGGTCTGTTTCTAGCGAAGAAAGAAGAAGTGAAGATAGTGAAGATAGATCTAGTTATCTAACAAAGACCTGTGGAACTCCTCTGTCCGGTCCTCTCCGTCAGCAGAGATCATAAGACAGTGGCGCAGGAGGGCACCCAAGTGCCGGTACAAAGCAGCATCTTCCTGGCCCCAAAACAGAAAATGAAAACCTGGATCAGGAAAATGGATCCTCCACAACCCAAAGCCTGCTCCGCCCACATCCCACAGTCCCATCCCTCCCTCCAACAACCTGATAACTGGTAGCAGAGTGCTTACATGGAAATATCCTCCAGATTCTCCTTCTAATGTCAACACAGTCTTCCTGCTGCCTGATACCTTTCCCATCTGAGTCAAGGGCTGGAAGAGGCCCAAAAGCAGGCCTATGGATTAGCCACAGATGCTCTCTGTCAGACCTTCCTCCAACCTTGTCCAGAGGTGAAAAGGCAACAGGCCACACACCCAAGTGAGTTATCTGGGGGCTCCACTCTCCCACTTGAACAACAAATCACGCCATTAAGAGGGAAAAAATGCCCAACTCTTAAGACTTCTTCAGCATTAAAATCTGAATGCATCAGATAGAGGCAATGCTGTACAGAAAGAGGTCCAGACGCACAAGCCTCTTGCTACCTTCCCACATAACTGGGGGCTGCATGGGGGCTAGTATCTAATACAAGGAAGGGCAAGCAGGGGAGAAAACCAGTAGTGAAGCCATAGCCTGGAGACATGCAAGTGTAGTGTGATACAACATCCAAGGAGCTTACCTCATCTACCTCCCTCTTGCTGGAATCAAAGGTGATATTGAAGAGCACTTTCAGGATCTCCATGGCTCGCTCTGTCTCTTGCCGAGGCAAAGGTGGGAGAAGTCCCTCCTCAGTGGCAACTTCATAGGGGTCCATCCACTTTACACCAAGAGTAAGCTCCAGGGTGTCTGTCATCAGGCTGATGCCCCTGAGCTCTTGGGCTAGCTGCTGCCGGATGTCCACTCTCAGCGCTGTCAGCAGAAACAGGAGACGCAGGTCAAAGAACTTGACCTCGTGAGGAAGGCTCCTCTCATTGTACAGTTTGATGCGCTTGGCCAGGCCCACCACCAACCGGGCTTCAGCTGTCAGCTCCTGGGCCCTACAGCTGCTGAAGACAATGTTGCAGAGACATTTGAGGGATTCCAGGATGACATCCAAGTCTGGAACCTCCCGGATGAGCTCCTCTGAGTAATCAATGCCAGCATGCCTAGAGAGGGTCTTCAGCCCTTCCTTGGTGGTGAAAGGGTCAAGGCAGTATTTGTCCCGGGACAGGATGCGGATGCTTTCCAAACACGTGACCTGGCAGGATGGTTGGAGCTCTCTTTCCAGGAACTTGATCAGCAGCTGGGCCATTTTCTGTGCAGTTGGAAACAAATAATGCCTCATTCACTGACACTTCACAGTGCTCTCCCTGCACCCAGGCGGTACCAGGGGTACCACCCTGTAACGCTCTGCCCTAGAAGATGAGAGCATCATCTAGATGTGGGCCTGCTACCAGATCTGATTCCAGTGCATGCTTGGCAGCACTCAGGAAGCATTTGGCTCTGGCATCTAACCCTGACAGAATTCAAGCAAGGACAACCAGCAAGATACAAAGAATGGCTGTGAGATGGTATCAGATCTAAGGGGAGAATATCAACAGGCAACTGCTACTGACTGAGTGAACTTCTGCCTATTTTAGCTTCACCAGTGGTTAGGATGGTTTACTTGACAGCTGCATTAAGTTAAGGGCAAAAAAGTCCCTTATCATAGCTTCACTGAGGAGCAGCAGCTAACTCAACAGCAGTTGTCTACCCTCAGCACAGCCTTAAGATTAGGGAGGCATCTGCTTTGAGTGCTCCAGAAACAGACTGATAAGGTTGAGAGATGCATCAGAGAACTGCTGTGAGAGGGGAAAAGAAACTAAATTAGTTCAGAAGTGTGTGTGATATCATAGGAAAGGATGTGAAAAGACCTTAGAAGATTCAAATTAGAAGCACCTCCCTAAGTCTCAGTGCTGTCTGGAGGCCTACTAGCCCAGATCCTCAGTAGGTACAGACTGGCAGAGCTCCAGTAACACCAGTTTAAAACAGCTGAAAATCTAACCCTTGTGGACAACAGTATTGTATGTGACAATAAGCAGCGGAAGAGTACAAGAGCAAAGGTAATGCTTCACAAAACCAAGTGCAGCTTGGTTTTAACTACATGTAGCAACACTTCACATTTCACTAGTAATCCATTGCTTAAGCAATCACACCATGGTGAGGTAAGATCTCACTAGATCTCTCTAACATGATACTGTATCAGAGTAAAGGTCTTTCTGTGCCTATTATGGGAGCAAAGGAATCTAAGATTGCAAGGTTTGCTATCACACAGTGAACTGGATTAACACAACCTAATCAATGATAGTTCATAACAATAAAAGGACTGAGGGAAGAAATGAAGGACCTATACACTTCAGTCCTTAATGTGAGGTTGGCAGAACTGAAAAAGCTTTAACTCACATAGTATGTCCTACAATTACACCCTTGAGAAGTAAGAAAGTAGTCATTCTTCTTCTCCTTCCATAAGAGAAGACTGAGACACAGGAGTTAAAGATGTATTCATAAGTGACCAATGCCTCTGACTCAGTCACGTTAAAGAGATCTCGGAGCATGCATGCCCAGGGCTAAACTTTCAGAAGAACTGAACATCCAGAACTACATGGTGATGCTCAATTCATATTTGATGACACACCCAAGAAGTGGAGCACCTCAACTCTGCACCTAAATTCACAGCCTGTGTGACTGTTCCAGTTCAAACAGGAAGTCAGTGCAGGGAAAGAGCTCGGATCTTCTGATTATGAGTCAGGCTGTAGCTGGAAAAACTTCATGCTAGCACTAGCTGCCAATGGAAAGGACAAAAGAGGTCCCATTCTTCACCCTGATTGCCTGGTCTACGCTTGCTGTGCTAACACAGGCAGTAATGCAACCAACCAATGAACTGGACCACAAAACTGATCCAGATGGAAAATAACGCAGGAAAAAAAAGTTATTCTTTAAGCAGATCAGCCTACTGACCATATTCATTGTGCATCCATGCAAAGGTCTGCCCATGAGAGAAATGCAAAAGAGTGAAAATGAACAGAGAGGGGTGTTTCTGTCTATTGAATGTCAGATTGTGCCAGCTTAAGGTATCTGTTAATATACAGCCCTGGACAAATCCTGCAGCTGGCTCACAGTGAAAGCATTTGCCCACTACAGACTTGCACGTTGCTATGATTTTTACCTAGCAGACTCGTACCATTTAGACACACGCAAAGGATCACATTTTTTGTACACCTGTGGCTGAGCCTATATGCATCTTTGAACCCAAATGGGTTGCTAATGTTGGAAGGATGCCAACCTTTATCCTAAACCACTATCTACTGATGGAAAAACTAGAGCCAGATGCTCTGAGCACACCATTCCCTGGGCAGGTACTTCACCAAGTTTTTGAAAAAACACTCACCTCTTTCCCCACAGGAGCTACCATCATCAAGCCCTGCCAGACACAAGTACAGAGCAGATCTACCCATCCAATATGAGGAAGAAACCAAAGACCATGCCTACCTTCCTCTCTTCTCGTTCCTCATCGTCAAAGGTGAAGCACTGAGATTTCTGTGGGGGCAGAACAGAAACAATTAAAATAAAGTAATAGTTAAAAAATCCACAAAACTGTCCTCCCCAGCCAGGGAAAGGTAATTCAGTTGGAAAGCAACAGGTCTAAAAAATATCGCAAAGGCAAACAAGTCTCTCAAGAACAGTCCCTACCAGCACAGAGGCAGGGAGTCAGCATGGCAAGGAGTACAACACTTAGAGAGGTCTATGATATTCACAGCATTTGTAACAAGCAGTGGAAGTTCCTGAGGAGCCAGACAAAAGGACAACTTTCCTGCTGCTGAGGTTTTTGCTTCCTGCCTGCCTTTTCTCTCCTCCATCATTCCTTCTTAAGCAACTCCAACTACATGCATCACAACAAGCAGGAAATGAACCTGGTTTGGAAAGCACAGACAGAGCCCACACTGCCAGGTCAGCAGTGCTTTCCTTGACCGAGATCCCTGCTATTCCAGAGGCCCCTGCTTCTCTTTCATCCTTGAAAAAGATTTGTGATGACTACTGCCCATTGCACTCTTCTGCTAGCTCTATGGTGGAGGCTGAATGCCACAGGCCAAAGCTGTGCCCATCTGACGGATGAACTTATTTTTAAATATTGCAGCTGTGAAGTGGGTATTCATCATAATCCAAATATCCTATAACAGCCTGTAACTCCAAGAATCGTAGGATGATTTGGGTTGGAAGGAACCTTGAAGATCATCCAGCTCCAACCCCCCTACCATGGGCAGGGACACCTTCCATTAGACCAGGTTGCCCAAAGCCTCATCCAACCTGGCCTTGAGCACTTCCAGGGGTGGGGCATCCACAGCTTCACTGGGCAACTCCTCTGCCCAGTGACACCACCAAGCTGTACCTACACACTTCTCCCCTTGTTATTTATTGCTCCTTTTCCTGTCTGAAAGTACCTTCTCCTTGTTGTTTGCAAACAGATCCTTGTGTTCTTCATTCCTACAGTATCTGGAAGTATGACTGTTATTCAGCTCATGTTCTTTAAACACAACTGATTAGCATAGGTAAACACCCCACTCCACATGGCATCTGACAGCACGTGCATTACTTGTGTGTGACTTTGCATCAGAGAGCACTTGAACTGAACAACAACAGTTAACATGCACAAATAACCCACAACAACTTTTGTTGTACTTTGGGAGGGTGGGGGTGACAAGCTCACGTGGGCTTTTTGGTGTTTTTTCCCAAGTTCCTCAATAAGCCAGGTTGACAGCAATTATTGCAAAGAACAAATTGCTAATATCAGGTATGCAGAGCAGCCATCCTCTTCACCTTCTTTGCTTCATAACTTCTGGTAGTTTTCCACAGATGAACCACACAGCATGCAGATTTTCCTTGTATCCAGCATTTCGTCTTAAGTCACAGATGAGGACTGTTAGTCAGCCTGATCTCCTGCATTGAGCAGTTCCACAGCCTTTCTGTTTTGGAAGAAACCTGACCTTCTCTACACCTCCTTCATGTCCTTTTCCTTAATAAAACAGCCCTGTCCTCTGCTCACGTGAAACGTTTCTATGTCTCTCCCTATTCTGGCTGTTCCTAGGTGGACAGTCTCCTTTCTGGCTACATCTGTTTCCAATGAACTGCTCAGCACAAGAGATCACAGGCACTCTGGCGAAAAGCAGCACTTCCCAGTCAATGATGCAGTTCTGATTTACGCCAAGAGAGCATGTGGTCTGTTTTTGAGAATGAAAATATTTAAAATTTATAAAGCATTAATTATGTATTTATAGCTACAGCCAGACCTATAGATAGAGATACATGGGTATAACTACATCATATTTCTCCATTATTTTCTTAGCACTCCCCATCACCTTTTACTGAGTTGCACTGCAGACATGCATTTACAGAGCTGCTCAATAATGACAATTAGTCTTACCACAATCATCCCTATACTCTGGGCTCATCCTTCTCTTGAGCTAGTGCAATGCATTGATATCCCGTATCTACACGTCTGAACAGTGGAGCTTGTTTCCTATGGTACATACCACCTTACAGATCTCCTTCCCCCAAGATGATGCTGACATGCCACTTGAGAAACCTCAGGTGCAGAAACAGGACAGCTGTATTCCTGTAGTGCTGTGCCAGGGGCTGGCCTCTTGTGTTTTAGCACTGTGATCTACTCCATTCACAGGCTGTTGCACCATGTTATGAAGAACTGGCACTTCAGTCCTGGAACCGATGTGCTCTGCAGACATCCATGCCACTTGTTCGTTTCCCATCTCATCCTCTTTGCAGACTCCTATAATCTCATTTATGTATATTTTTGCAATACCTGTGATTTTGCTTTAGCTGTATTTTATTCCTGGCAACCAGGAATTGACTGCATATTCATTCAGTAGTGAATAAAAAAAAAAAAGATCCACAGAAAAGGATACAGTCCCATCAGCTTTTGCAGTAAAAAATGATGCGAGGAAGTTGCTTAGTTTATCTGCAGTTTCATATCCTCTTCGATTACTCCATTTCTTCCAGACAGACTAGCAAAATCACTGCCATTCTCACAAGTTTCCTACACTTGACACACTGACAAAGGATCCAGCTGGAGGAATTCTACAGAAAATACCGTGTTTTGATGCCTCAAACTGGTTGTACATTAAATGCCATTTGCTCTCCTAATTTCTCCAGCACTACAGCTGCTGCAGGTGATGTTGATCCTGCTGTCTTTTTTAACAGGGACCCACAGCTTCTTAGCCAAGATTTCTCCTATTTCAAAACTGACTGCTGGAAGTAGTAGCACATTTCCCCTCTTGCACAGTTGTGCAAAAACATGCACAGGTTTTCCCCACTGGCTTCCCACCTACTTAAGAATGGTGCAGAATGAGTCACGTAGATCTGCAGGGCCAGCCCTACCCTGGTGGAAACCCTCTGAAGGAAGTTTCCCTGACAACCAGAGTCTATTTCAAAAGGGAATTACCCCCACAGATAATCTTTTTGCCATTGTAATGCTGGAAGCACTTGAATTTCTGCTTCCCAACCATTCTTTTTCATATTCTATATTCATTATTTCAAGTTGTCAGCTTTCGGATCAGGTGCCCAAATCAAATTCCAGCCTCCATTCATGTCAATCTCTAATGATCTTTTACTTGCAAATCACAACAATTTCACCTGCAGCTCCTCCCTAGGTGTCAGTTTTATTACTCCAAACCTTGCCTAACATCCTCCTACTTGGTCTTCACACCCACGACTATTTTCCTGCCAGGTTTTACTTAGGATCTGGATAATAAAGAAAATCCTTTCTATGTGCTTTTCTTCCAGTATATCGAGGAAACAAGATAAAGAGAGGCTGCTTAGCTGCTTCCTAGCAAAACATCAAGCAAGAAACAGTCTGCAAGTAAAAGATGAAGCAGTCTGTAACATTTCCATGGCAGAGATGCACAGACAGATGCGCTCAGAGGAGACAGACTGGGGACAGCTGGGTAGCACAGAAATCCCAGAACATGGCCAACCTGCTTCCAGGCTTCTAAACAGAAGAAGCTGACATCAGGCAGAGGTTTGATGCCCACTCACCTCCTGGTTGTAGATCTGAAGCACCTTGAGGACTGTGTCTTGCTCCCCGCTTTCCACCGTGGCTACTACAGTCCTGAGCTCCATTATCTCAACAGCTCAGCTACAGCGGGAGGTGAAACAGGGAGGAAGAGGAGTGGAGGGGCTTCCACGGTTCCTGGATAATGGGGATGCAAAGGGACCTCAATACACAGAGAACTGAGAGGAAATGAGAAGGGGGG
>VXAL01015925.1:162721-174426 GCA_013399475.1 Chauna torquata | reverse complement strand
AGAAGCGGCTGCATTGCTAATTGCGAGAATAAACAATCTGTCACGATTAGTCAGTGCCTCTAATAGGCAGACAAGTGATGTTGTTTTTAGGCGCCAGCAGCGGTCTGATCAAAGGCTTCAGCTGGAGGGGGACTATTGAGGACGTTAACCCGCATCAAGGGAGCAAGGCGCCTTAGCCCTGGGACATCGGCACATTCAGCCTGACAAAATTAGTTTGCTCTACCAATCACACGACATTTTCCCAAAGGCCGGTGCTTGACGCGAAGATGCACCCCCGCCAACCCCGGCTAAGGAAACACACACACAAATACCCATGCATGGTGTTTCACGTTGTCCCCTCGATCCTACAGGTAGGATCTTTTTTTTTTTTTTTTTCCCCCGATCCCGAACGCAACCGGGCGAAAGAAAAAAAAAAAAAACTGATGTGTTTATTAGACCCCCGGGCAGCTCCTAGGCTACTTTCGATCTCGTTGTTTTGATGGAAATATGAAAGGAAAAATAGAGCTGCTGTTTTTTTCTCCCTTTTATTTTGCAGAATGGATTGAACATTGGGATGTTGCTGAGGTTTGAGGAGATGAGTGTGTGTCCCATACTGAGAGCGGGATCCCGCTTTCATTGAGACTTGACAGAATGAGATAATTAGCTCTTTATTTATCTCCCAGCAATGAACGTTTTGTGTTTACGTTTCTGTCATACTTGGTGGCATTTTAATCACTGTACCATAGCAAGGACTTGATTCTAATCCACATGCTGAAAAGCTCTTGGGCTGAAAACGGGAAACCAGTAAAGTTTCTTTCGTTTCTTGTTCCTTTCTTCCTTTCCTTTCTTTCTTAATGAAATATACAGGCTCCTGTTTAGGAATGAAGAAATCATATTTACAAAACGAAATCTCCCCCGAGATGGTTTTTCTTGTTTAGCGCGAAATGTTTAGCACCCAAACTCCTCTCGCCTTGCTCGCTGTGCTCTGGGTGAGCAAAACACCACTGGAATTTAGGAACTTTTTTGTATTGGTTCTGTTACGTTGATAGTCTAGCTTGCTTTTAGGTGTCTCGCTCCTATTTTCCTCATTTTCCTGTAAGGGAAACCGAAGTGAAAGGGCGGGGGGGAATAGGTGACTTTCTTGGTGCTTGTTCCAATCCGGTGTTTTGATTGGGAACCGCGGCGCTTCCCTGAAGGCACTTGTGCTAGATAACAATATTGGGCAATTAGCATCCTAAACAGTCCCGTTTCATATAATGAATGTGCAAGGCAAAGCCATTACCCACAGCATTTTATTTCAGTGGGAATACAACAACAAACGCTGGTAGGAGTGCGTGGGGGATGGGGAGGGAGGACAGGAGGCAGCGCTAAGCCAATTCAGGGCATTGTCTCCCTTTTGTAAACGTTATTTTTAACCTAAAGGCAGAAGTAAGAAAGAAGAGGGTGGTTGTTGTTTCCCTTGTTTCTATTTTATTTCCCCCGAGACGGCGGCTCTTTGGAGACCGGACAGCCCCGGAAACACGAGGGGGCTCTGGGGACTCGGGGGACTTGCGGCTCCGGGGCAGCTCTGCCCGCGCCCGGTACCGCTGCGCACTGCCTGCGCGCTCCCTGCGCGCCCGTCACCCGCTGCCCTCCAAGCGGCTCAGCCCGGGGGGAACTTCCCCAAAAGCCACATCTATCGCAAGTGCTAAAAGTGTCCCGCGGGCTTTACGAGCCCGCAAAGCCCTTCAAGTCAACTCCCCCTGCTCCTTCTCCACTGACAATGCGAGAAGACCTCGCTTCTGCCTCGCTGCCCTCTTCTTTTCCCCATCTCTCTTTCTCCCTTTTCCTCTCTGCCCAGATCAAACATAACCCAAACTACTTTTAAGGCTTCGGGCACCTGGGCTGTTCCTCGGGAGGTTACCAGGAGCAGGGATTTGGATGGCCGAACTCCAGCCGCCGAGGCGTTCCCGTCTCTTTGAGGGTCGGAGGAGCAGGGCTGAAAGGAAAGCACTATTTCAAGTGGCCCAAATTAATTTGATCGCGACATTACGATGCACTTGGAAAAGATGAAAGAAAAGGCTGGCCGTCTCCTCCAAGATCTCTATAATTATAGATAATATATCCTATTTCAAAGCAATTAGCTCAATCAGGCGTAACGAGGCACTTTGCTGCCAGGGAGTAACAATGCCTTACGGTTATTTAAGCTTCAAGATGTCAAGCAGACTTCGAGACTCTCTGCTCTGCCCAAGTGGGAACTTGGCTGGTGAAAGCCCCATGGCTAAGGCAGTGGATTCCCTTTAGTGACAACACGCCTATTTTATTTCATCATTATTTTTAAAGCTGCTGCAGAGCTGCCAGCTCTCCCCGAGAAGAGCATCGCTTCTTCAGGAGCATTTCGGGCCGGCATCTGCGTGGCATCACCTCCACCCTGCCTCCCCTCGCCTGCCCGCTCCGGGCTGCTTTTCCTCTCCGAGCCTTTCCCCCGCTCGATACCTTTCTTTCGTGCATTTTTCTGGGGTAATTCCGACTATTTCCCGCTGAGGGCTGGAGGAAAAGTCGTTGGTGGGACGAGACCCCGCGGCCTGCACGGCCCCAGCGCCCCACCGACCCCGCTGCCGCCCCGCAGCGCAGCCCTCCCTGCCCAGCCGGCCCCTTCCCACCCCAAAGGCTTACCCTGTGCTCGCCTGCGTTTTGGTTTTTGCTTTTTTTTTTTTACCTGAAACGCTTGCAGATGCCAATGGTCCCGAGAGCAAAGAGAGCATCCGACTGCCGGCTGCGCCTTCCCGTGCGTTAACAGCGAGCCGTCGGGTCTGTGTATGTGCCTAGCCGTGTGCGGAGGGGTGTCTGCAATGACATCTGGGGGGGAGCGGAGTCTGAAGTGCTGAAATCCCCTCGTCCTGACCCAAAACTGCGGGAGGGCTGCGGGGAGCGGGGCGGTGGGTGTGAGTGCGGATTTAGACCCAAATACCAAAAAGAAAGAAAGAAAGAAAGAAAGAAAGAAAGAAAGAAAGAAAGAAAGAAAGAAAGAAAGAAAGAAAGACAGAAAGAAGAAAGAAAGAAGAAAGAAAGAAAGAAAGAAAAAAGACTTTTTTCGCCTTTCCCAGTGCCGCTGCCCAGCGGTGNAGAAAGAAAGAAAGAAAGAAAGAAAGAAAGAAAGAAAGAAAGAAAGAAAGAAAGAAAGAAAGAAAGAAAGAAAGAAAGAAAGAAAGAAAGAAAGAAAGAAAGAAAGAAAGAAAGAAAGAAAGAAAGAAAGAAAGAAAGAAAGAAAGAAAGAAAAAAGACTTTTTTCGCCTTTCCCAGTGCCGCTGCAAAGCGGTGCCCCCGACTATCCGGCGTCGAGGGCTTCTTGCCCTGCTCCCCTCCCAGCGGGGCTGCACCGGGCTAGCGGGGGCTCCGCACGCCCTGCAGGGGCTGCACTGGGACGGAGCCACCGCAACGGCACGGCACGGCACGGCACGGCACGGCCCCCCCTGGCCCCGGCCCCGAGAGACCGCTAAAGCAGAGCCGGCCCCGGCGAGGCGTGCTCGGATGAAACGCTGCTGGAAGGAAAAGTGAATAACCGTACGATTAACCTGTCAGCTTTCCTTCCAGGGATTTTCATTGCTGGGGAGGGGGGAGTGGTGGTGTCAGGCGGTGGAGGGGGGAGAAAATAAAACGAAAAAAACATCGTCCCATGAGTGAGTCATCTGAGCTGGACAGTTCAAGGGAAGCGGGGGGCCGGGGGCATGAATGAGAAGTAAACAAAGTTTAACTACCCCTCCTTCTTTTCTCCATGCGCAAAATGGAAACCTTATTATATGATTCACTGTGAATCACTAGATTGAATGCGATCATTATGAGTAAATGATAGTCGGGGCTCCGCTGGTCTTTTCTTTCCCAGAGGCAAAACTATAAAATATGAAGGATATAAATGATCTTCTCTCCCTTCTCTCATAAAGGGCATTCATTCACAGCCGCACTGTCTCTCTCCCAATTCCTTTGGTACCCCTTGAATTCCGCAATGATCAAGGTAGATTATAGCGAGTCTCGGTTTGTTTGTCTTCACGTGCTTGTTTATTGGCGAAATGTCACGAAATGTAATTTGTCCCAAATTCTTTAACATGAGAAAATACTTTGTGGTTGAAAGAATCCATGCCGGTACCGCCAAGGCGATCTCCGATGCTGAGAGCAAGTTCATTATCATGCTATTTTACAGCGTTTCCATGTTTACTCCTCATTTCTCAGGAGCCTTTTACATATCGTTGCATAAGAAAAGGATTTCGCCAGCTCTAGTTATGAGATTTCCTAGATTTTTTACAGGCAAGGCCAGTTCACAAAAGCTGTATTGTTTGACTGCGGTCTGGGTTTCCATTTGGGGTAATTATTGTATTCCCAGCCTTCTTCTAATCATTTGCTCACAGGGACACAGTTTTGGATTTTTTTTCCGCTTTTCAAGAAGATGAAATACCCCGAATTTTCAAGACCATTGGAATAATCCCGCCGCTTCTTTGCCTATTGTGTAAAAGTTATTCCTTACATCTCTCTAAAGTGCTGGAAAATATTTTATGGAAAGGACAGTAAGAAAACATACAAAGCAGAAGAAACAAATGTCACCACATTTTGAAAAAGCCTTGCAAACTGAAAAAGTCCCGATCTAATTCTGTTCTCTATAAAAAGGTCTATGTGAATTGGGGGGGGTGGAAACCCGACATTTAAAACAAAAAACAACAACAACAACAAAAACCACACCTTTTTCAGAAGGAAATACGTTTCAGTCAGATAATAATCAGCTCCTGGGGAAAAAAGAAAAGTACACAGAAAGAAAAATCAAGGGAGAGCAAATGCCTGTGTGCGGCAGGGCAGTGTCTGTGCAGAAGGGTTTCTCCTCCAGCTGCTGCCTCCAGATGCGCAGCTGGAGGAGGGCCGGGAGCAGCGCTCAACCTGCAGGCACTGAAGCTGAACGTGGCGGTCTGCTCTTTCCTGCACCCCATTTCAGACCTTTCTTCCTGTGTCACCCAGCTTCCCAAGACAAGACAGCTCCCTCCACCCCCCACCTTTAAGTTCCATCTGTAGAACCCGAGGCCCAAAAATATCCCTCTAAACAGATGGGAAACAGGATTGGGGCAAAGATTTATTTTCTTCTTCTTCCACTAAGATGGTTAGAAAGTGATCGCCTTTAGCAGAAACCTGCCAGTTAGGAAAATACGTATTCATGCATGTACATATACATGGATTTTAATTTCCCCATGCAAAGGAAACTACGGTTGAACAGCGGAATAACTGGCATCAGGTATCTTCCAGACTTTGTCTATAGAAAAACAAAACAACATCACACTTCTGCAACTATCAAAGCCATCCGCAAATACTTGAAACTGTCCTGAAGATATGTAACCTCCTGTTTAGGAACTCCAGCGCCTTATTATTTTGGCGACGTGATCTCACCACATCCTTTTGCTGAGTGGCAGCTGATAGCTAGATATGATACTGCAAGTTACGTCATTCTAATAAATCAATGTAACCAAACAATTTCACTGCCAGAGGAGGAGGGGAAAAATCCCAAATATTTTGTAGCAGAACTGAATTTGTCTTTTAGAAAGCTTATGTTCTTCTCAGACTTTCCATCAACCCCAAGCATAGACATAATCTAAAATGTCCCTGGCTTTCCCACTGCTGGGCTGATTAGGATTTGGAACAGAAGAGATAACATTTCTAGACATCGGTCTGCTTTGAGCTGCCTTCATGTTATTCCCTACATACGTGTTTTTGACATTGTTTATGTAACAAGTGTGGGCTCTCGATTGGTGTTGGGTCATTTTGCTTTTCAACAGCTGGGCTTTTTTCTGTTACTCAGGGCAGAACTTCTTACAGCCTTTCAAATAGCATCAGACTTCTCCTTGCAATCCACAGCTTGAGGGCAGGAGCCTTACAACGCAGCTGAGCATCCCCTGCAGGGGCGAGCCCAGGCCGGCCACGTTGGCAGCATGGGCCACGCTGCAGAGGAGCTGGGGGTCATCCTGCCACCGGCTGACAATGCTGCTGATTTGGGGTTGCACCGAATTTGGCCTATCTGCTGCTGCTAACAGTGCCATTACACTTGGGCTGGATTTGGGTCAACTTGATTTTTATTTCCACGACAACCTAAAGGATGCCAATGAAGTGCTCGCTCCTACTTCTTTGTTTTTTTTTATAAAGTCACAGCAGAGGTAATGAGCTGTGGGTGTCACTTTAATAACAGAGACGCAAAGAGGAGTCTCTGTGCCAGCAGGTAGAGCAGGGGTGCATTCAGTTCTCTCTCCTAGATTTGCAGCTGGCGTTTTGCCAGCCGTTTCACCTCTTTTACACCGAGATCTCCCACGAGAGCCTACCCTTCACTAGTCACCAGTGCAGCTGTAAGCACTGGCAGTAGGTGATTTTTGCACATACACACTTCACATCCTCACCCCTGCGCTGTGGTCACTGGAGCTGGGCCTGGCGGGGAGTTGGGGGGGACAGATCGCCATCCGCTTGACCCAGGCATAGCTATTTATGGGGAAAATCCCATGTAAATCGCAGGGAAATTCATTTCCTCTTCACTTGTCCATACTAATAGCTAAATACTGGTGACGTGTAAAACCAGGGACAGAGAAAGAAACGCTGGAGGAGCGTACACAGAGCTGACAAGGGAGGGGAGCAGCAAGCTCACCAGCAGTGACAGGGAGCATCTCTGTCCCAGCTGAGATTTTGAAAAATAAGGAGAGAGAGGAAAGAAAGAGAAGAAAAAAGGAGAAGGAGTACTATGAGCATCTTGGAGAGACACCGAAAACTTTGTTCTTAGGAGTAAATCTGGCTTCTTGTGATCCCCTTTCAGCAGGGCTGGCTGGGAGCCAGCCGGATCCCCTGGAGCCCCCCTGGCCTTTTTGTCTGGAGCCTGGGAATCTGTCTGGAGGAGGAGGCTGGGGGACCAGGCGTGGGTTTGCAGTAGGGATCAGTTTAGGCAGCAGCCTTGTAGAGGGAAGGGGTTTTGCAGGGGTGGGATGGAGGGGATGCAGAGATGGAGAGGATGGAAGGATGGAGGGGACTTAGCAGAGCTCCCTGGCCCTCACCCCACCAGTCTGGGCAAGGTGTCCCAGGGTGTCCTGATCCCCTCAAGGTATGGTTACAAGTAGGCAAACACCAGATAAAATGAAAAGCAATCCACAAATGGAACAAGATTAAACCAAATGCTGTCAGTGGTGCAACGGCTCATTACATTTCCCCAGCCTCTCTCTAGCTCTGCCTCCCTGCAAATTTCTTTTCATGTGATGAAAGTCTGGGCTCTTAAAGCTCCCTGTTGGGTCCATGTGTGCTAATCAGCATCTGTCCAATACTCATGGGTTTTCAGTAGGGATTGAGCCCTTTTTCCAGCTATTTAATTCCCTTACTCTTTCCAATGTTTTGGATTCAGTTATCCTGGGACATTATTCTGCATTTTGTGTTCCCCATCTGCCCCCAGCCAGCCCCTCCTGGCATGACCTTTAGGGATAAAATTCAATTTATTTGGCTACTTTGCAGACAAAATCTGAAGCCTAGCTTAATTTGTAGTTTACTACTCCTCTGATGTGAGACTACATAGAAAGCTCCTATCTGATCAAACGGCCAGTACCTTGACACAGCCCAATTATGTGAAAATATATCCTTGCTTATCATTTCAAACATCATATAAGTGGAGAAACTGAAGTCGCTCCCTGTCTGTTTGATTTTCCTGTTCAGACACACTTGTTTAAACAGGCACCGTGAGACTTTTCTGTAATCTTGCTCGGAGGAGTTCAAAAAGCGCTGTTGCCCTGCAAGCCCCGAGCCTGGTGATCACGGTCGCCCCCAGCCCACTCCTGGTCGCAGCACAGTGGGTGAGGGGACACACCGGAGCCTCCGCAGGGGCCAGGGATGAGTCCCAAGCCGGGCTCCCAGGGGGCTGGGGACCTGCTTGTCTCCTGGCCTCACCTCAGCCGGTGAGCCCCACGGTGGAAGGTGTCTCTTGAATCCCCCATTGAGCTGGTGATGGAGAGCACCTGAGGCTGGGTGCCCCCACTGTCCCCCGCCAGCTCTGCCCAGCAGGATTAGCTCTGCTGCCGAGATAGTACCTGGCTCGGCCCTGCTGCATCCCCCTTCCTGGCCCAGCCCCTGCAGCATCCTCCTTCCCGACCCGGTCCCTTCCTGACCTGGCCCCATTGCATTCACCCACCCAGCCCTGCTCCATCCTGTTAGCCCTGGCCACTTCGGAGGAGGTATCCACTAGGCAGGGAAGTCATTGAAGCAGCCGGTTACCAAATGTTCATCACCCAGCCCATGTTTACAACACACTGGAGCTGCCAGGCAAAAGGCATCCCAGAGAGCTGCAACCCTAGTTGTCCCTGTTACTCTCTCCACTATAATGCCAAACTTTTCCAGGGAGAGGAGGGTTGGTCTGGGATCTTATCCCACAGCTCCCCTTTGCTTTTCTTCGTGACCCAACCATGACAGACTCAGAAAGCCAGTATCTCACTAGTCAATATCTTCTGTATCTCACCACCTTGAGGTGAGATAGAGAAGCTGGACTAAATGTAGAAATCCGTGGAAAAAACATATCTATCAAAAACAAACAAACAAACAAACAAAAAAACCAACAAACAAACAAACAAAAAGCCAACAGGCTATTCCAATTGTTTGTCCAAAATGCAGTGATCCAAAGTCTTTGCAGCCCAGCACAGTACTTCCCTTCCCTTCCCTTCCCTTCCCTTCCCTTCCCTTCCCTTCATCAGGTTTCTGATTAATCCCTAGGTACCTGTAAAGGACTTTCTCAACTTTCTAATAATTTCATGGGAGTAGGTCTCATTGAAATCCACGGCAACTCTTAGAATGGAGTATATAAAACAGGCCTTGGGGATTTTAAGTAATCTTACACTTCCCCTTTCTAAGAATCTGCAATAATCTTATCTTCAGTCATTTGACAAAATTAATTTTCTGCTAGAATATATGCAGAACGCGTAAGACATTGAAAAAAAAACAAACACAAATCAGGTACAAAAAACAGTCACTACTTTTGAAAGACCATATTTTCTACTCATTTTCTTCTTTTTACCCTTTTTATCTTTTTTATCCTCAATTACAAAGATGTAATAAAACCTACTTTTTTTTCTCAAATAGAGCTACGTTTAGTAATTGTGTTTGATATATGAGATTTCTTTTTGCATCTATTTTACTTTGATATCTATTCTTATTTATATTTGTGTTGTGCTCTGGAAGACTGATGTAAAATACGGGCTAGATCTTCCATGTTGCTTCTATGTGATTTTTTTAAATTAAGCTGTGTTTGAAAGCTTAACTGATATATGAACATTTGAAGCGCCCATTCTTTTAGCAATGCAGTTTGCAGGGTTGAGAAACATGAATCACTTACAGAGAGAGAGAGAAACTTGTGAAAATGTTGAAACAGAGTGGAAAGTCAGAGATAGTAATAGCAGAATCAGTCAGAGGCTTCCCCAGACACAAAGATGCAAGCAGCCAGCTGGGATGCATTGCCTGACTCAGCACCGTAAGAGCCACATGTTATTTAAAGATTAGCTTGTAATGACATATTCCAGGTATCTTTACGGGAGCTGAGGAAATTACTCAACTCAATTACTGAGGTAAAAAAACAAATCAAAACAAAACAAAAGCCCTTCTGTGGGGCGCAATCCTTAAACTTGGAGTGCTCCAAGTTTCTGCCTGGATCAGTGGGAATTAAATAATGGAGAGCCCTCGACACTCGCTCTATGTGGAGCCAAGGGCTTACCCCAACCAAGAGCCTTGCTTAAAGGAGGGTCGAGCTGGCAAAGCGCCAGGGCCCAAGGGCTGCTCTTAATTTGCATATAAGAGGCCAGCTTGCAGACGATGCTATCTTGCAGAAGGCAGTGAAACCATGCAACGGTCAGGCTTGATCTCAGTGTTCTGGTTGCATTGCTTGAAACGGAGGCTTTCACTCTGGGAGTTGCAGTCTCCACTTCTGTCATCACCCTAAGAAGTTTCTGGGTTCATTTATAATGTCTAAGGGCTGATGGGAACATCAGATTGCTTAATATGACTTCCTATATACATTACAGGCCATTTCATTTCATCCAGTTACAACAGTATTGTGTTCAAAAAAGTGCGTGTTTGGATAAAAGATAGCTTCCAAAAAGGTAGTCGGAAATACTAAAAGATGAAGAAGTCATCATTCAAATTCAAAGCTTGTTTTAGGTGTTAATTATCTGCACAGTAAGAGGCCTGTTTTACTTCCTGCGTAACTCTCTGTCCTCAGCTTCTGGTGTTGTTTCCTGTGACTATCCCTGCTAAATTGAATGATGCTTGATCTTTTTTTCTGTAAGGAGATTAAGCTCTCCCTCCTTCCTTCTGGTTCATGAACCCACACAGGGCTGTTTCTCCAGCTGTCTGCCTTTGTTCTCAGTCTCTAGACCCATTGGTGTGGGTCTTGTTGGCACTCACTCCAATGTCATGGCATGGACATGAGACCTGGGTTTGCCCTTACAGCATGAACTGCACTTGGCTAGGGTACAGTGTTGCTGTTTGAGCCCATCACTACCCCATACTTTTGCTCCCCATGTCCCAGCATCGGTGAACTTCAGGTCTACCGCTGAGTAATCATCCCCAAAACAAGAACAACCTCCCAGCAGTATCTGCACAGACTGCATTTATGAATTATTTAGACTGTTGATTCTCTGCTCTATTCTTGTGATTTCTCTGGGAGCTGGGCGTGTAAGGCTGCCCGCAGTCCTCATCAGCATGTGAGAGCTGGAGAGGCATGGGCTGCCAAAGGAGAACAAGCCTGTGTCCTTCCCTCTCCCCTGGCCACCAGCGATGATGGGGAGCACACTGATGCCAGCACCCCGCAGGGGAGCCACATTTGTGTATGGAGTCACTTCTGCTCATCATACATGTCTAAAAAAATCATGGGATGCACCATAGCTCCCAGATATATGACAGGACTTTTTCCTTGTAGATCTCTGAGCTAACAGCAGCCAATCTATTGTGCTCTATTTCAGGCCCTGCACTGAGTTCTTTGTCACTTTTCTTCCTTCTTTTAATATGTCCATTCAAGTTGTGTGCTCAGCATATCTGCCACCTGTGTGGAGAGTAATTGTTATGTTGGTTGCAATACTAGAGATTCTGATTAAAAAACATGCAACACATGTTGCTGGAAAGTGTACACTTGGGTCAGCAAAAACCAAAAGCTATCTCCATGCATGGGATCAGGGTGCATGCATGAGGTGGAAACAAAGCTGGGGCTGGGTGCATGAGGTCTGGAGTTGGTTGCCCTTATTGTCATCCTTGTTCATTTCTGTCTCAGAAAGCAACTTGAGGAGGAAGGGTCAGGAGGAAAGGCTGAGGANTTTTTCTTTTCTTTTCTTTTTTTTTTTCCTACAAAGATTTTGCTTTAAAGAAATGTGCTTTTTTTGATCTGTGTTCTTTCTTATTTATTTTTTATTTTATTTTTTATTTTATTTTCTACTATAACACTCCTGCTATTCCTAGATTGAAAGAGGCAAATGGATCTTAACCTGGGACTCAGTTCTGAGGTACAAAGCTTCAGTATTTTTCTAAATACTGAAGACCCTTGGCTCCTACAAACAGCTTGTTTTGCTCCTGTTCACTGTGATAGCAAAACTTCCCTGAAATTAGTAAATGCCAGCCTGGAGCAAAAATCAGCTCCGCACAGAGGAAATCATTTTATCTGAGTGGTACTTGGTATGGGCTTCAATAAAAGTTAAAGGAAAAATATGGTAACACTTAAG
>VXAL01015925.1:138904-159871 GCA_013399475.1 Chauna torquata | reverse complement strand
TTTTTTGCCTCATGCATCCAACTCGTTTAAGGATCTATTCTTTTTGTGGTACATGCATGCACATAACTACCATTGATGTGGAGTCTCCAGGTGATTTGATGTGCATTCCACATAAGGCATGGTGTCAAGTATATGATCCCCACACAAAAGAGCTGCCTGAGAACCACTCTTCGGGGTATTTTTTTTTTTTTTTTAAGATTCCTTTGCTCCACATCTAGATTTTAGCAGATCAGAGTGCCTATCCAAGCAGTGGAACTACCACTGCTACTCTTTCATTTGCTTTGATCTGTGTAAATTTTGGTGGCGGGGGGAGGGAGTATTGGAGGGTCGAGTGAGAAGGAAGTTTGCAAATCTAGGTGCAATCCTGCAAAACGGTGAACGTTTCATGATGTAATCCTAGCAAAGATGTAAAGGTGTAAAGGGCCTTGAGAGCAAATCAAAAGAGGTAAACAGGAATGAAGATATACGTTTCTGGAACAGATGAGTTGAAAAAAAAATAAAGATTTTACACTTCACTGGATCATCTCTAGTTAAGTGGTTTTAGATCTGTAGTGTGACTTTCTCTGGCTACCAAGTCCAGAGTAAGTCTGGTCTTCTCTCCACTGGATACAATAAAGACAGCTATTTGCTCGGCAATTGCAATTAGTGTGAGATACAGAGGTTTAGCAAAAATAGAAGATGGATATATCTATGATGAGTAGCTGATTCCAGGTAGATATCAGTAGCAACATCTTAAGTCTGGATGCACCAAGACCTGCTTTTAAGGGAGGACTAAAGCTATGCATCAGGCTGGAGCATTCTGTTCAAGTTTGGTATAGTGTCTCTCCACAAGAAACATGAATTTTTGGGGGGGTAGGATTCTTGTGCAGTAAAGTGACTTTTTCAGACAAAAAATTAAAACCAGTGTTCCACGTTGTTAGATTTTGCTGTGTTTCAGAGAGAAATAAATACCAACAATCTTAATCACCCCAGATTTGGCTTTCTCTCTCTCTCAGACACACATGCAGGCCACATCTCAAGTGTGAGCTGGTTTGAAATTGTGGCATGAGAAATTCTAAATTACAGCTAATTTTATCATGTCAGCAGAATTATTTCATTTTAAATCAAATGAAAATTTAGCCCTCTTGGAACAGCTTGTATATGTAAGTTATTTTAAGTTTTCCAAGCCTGCCTTGCTGTTCTTCTCTCACGAATGTCCTGGTTGAACCAGAGGAGATGCAGAGAAACAGAAGAAGGGATGAAGGGTTTAGAGAAAATTGGATTGCAGAATTTGAGGGAATGAAGGGAGGACACAGACCCAGATGCAAAGCGAGTTTGCAGCAGGACTAGAGTGTGCTGAGCAGAACTTTGGAAAGAAAAAATGAGGAGATGAATACGGATATGTCATAGGTTTGCTTTCGTGAGGGATGGGGAAAAGGGAACTATAGATTGTAAGGATGTTTTTTTATAAAGAAATTGAGCTGAAAAGAACTCCACATGTGGTAATAGCCCATGAGTAGTTCTAGCTGCATAATTACTGTCTGAAACAGTTTTTCACTGAAAAAATGTACACTTAGATCAACCAAAATCAAATGCTGTCACATTTGCTTCATTTTTTTTAATCAAACTATTTCCAATTCAGAAGGCATCAGAATATATTTTTTTCTATTATAAGCTACTATTTAACATTGCTCACTTTTTTAACAGAAACTCAACTACTAAGCCCAATTTTCTGTTTAAAAGAATTGCAGATTTTCTTCTTTTTTGTATGCCAAGAGAAACGTTAAATTAAAATTTGAGTCAACTTACAACATTTACAGCATCTTACCCCTTCCTCCTTCTCTGCTGAATTCTTGTAGGCAAAACATAAACTATTTTCACAACACCCTAGGACCTTCCTCCTGCAGAATAACCTCCATTTCTGTGTGCAGCCTTCACCATTCAAATAATTTAGGAACACAACATGTTTGGGTTTCAGTCCTGCCATTTCTATAAGGAAGACCCAAACATGCTGTTTCAGACAATCACTCCACCAGAAATCACACAGACACTGATGTTTTCAAATGCTGACAGCAAACATATTAAAGTCGTCATTTGCTGTCTGACACCATATCTCACTCACTCTTATACGGATAAAACTGCAAGCAGAGCTACCTACAGTATAATTTACAAAGGCCACAACATGCTTTACTGGTTGCCAAAACACCCAAACTTGTTATCAGTAAACACCGTCAAAGGTCAAGGGGCTGCTGCGGTGGTGGGGCACAAGGGTGTTGAGATGTGGCTCCAGGAGAGGACCAGGTGATGGCAGAGACTGAGACGGGGAGCTGCCAAAGGGAAAGTAGGGAGCATTCAACCAGAAAAATGCTTGTTACCCACTGCTTCTCCATTTCCTTTTGTAGGACACATGTGCAGTGTGGCAAACTTCATCAAACAAATAAAGAAGCAAAGAGTGAAAAATTATTTGCAGTTTCTGGTCTAGCTATGTCATGATTTAAAGAATGCATATATCTTAGTGAGCAGCTGATCAATACAAACTACACCATTTTCATAAATGCATTTTAATTTTTAACTTTCTTATGTAATGTAATGGAACAGCGACTCCTAAAACTAAGGACTGTATTTCTTTTGCACAGATTATTGCAATTTCTTCAATAATAAAATGGAGGTGCAGCTATATTGTACATTGCAGTTTTGGGAATAATTTTTACAACACAAATCCCCATCACACGCACATGGAAGGACCAGTGAAATGTGTTGTGCTGTAGGTGCAAGGGCAGTGTAGGAGGATTTATATCTGGGTAACACTATATTTTGCTTTTAGCACCTTGATATAATAAAACCAGAAAATATTAAGAAATGAAACTTCAGTCAACAGGAGAATTCTTCACTAGCTGGTCTGAGTTGCACACATATTAAGGTAACATTAGCCATTTTTAAAATCAACATCATGTTTTAAAAAGTCAGTTCTGGAAGTTAGCATGCCAGAAAAACTCATAAATATGCTGATATTATCAGGAATATGTTGACATATATTTTACTGAGAGGAAAGTAAATTTTGAAGATTTTTTTTTCTCTCTCTTTAGTATTAATACTAAGAATATATATATATATATATATATATATTTTTCCCCATGAAAGGACATGCTAGATATCTATCTTGGAATTCATGTGCTTCAGTTAAATATTTCTTATTTGAAGATAGCTTGTCATTTATGACAGTGCAGTTATTTTCCATAACAATTAATAGGATGACCAGAAAATCATTATTTCATGTGTGGAAAAGGCTGTAAAAGATGAGGCAATAGCAGAAGTCATATGCAAACAACTGATCTAGAATTTTCTTCCCCTCCCAGAAGATTATTTTGCAGAGAGTTTTAACAATTCTTTTCATATCCTGTCAAGTTTTGTAGTTAAAAAAGGCTGAATTGTTCGTTCATCCTTTGGGATTTCCATTTATTCTTGCAGCTACATAGCACCAGGAGAGGAGTCCCCAGCCTTCCCCATCCCTAGCCGGCTTCTAACTCCTGTAGGCTGTGTCTGCTAAGTTACCTAAGACTTAGTTACCTAAGTTACCTTGGCTGACTGTTAAGCCAACATCCCATCGCTCTGAGGAAATTACATTAAATCCTGTTAAGCCATAGTGATCATTTTAGGTCCCTGTTGACTTACCTCCATACCTGTAACTTCCTTCTCTGCTTGCGTCCTTTTTTTTTATTCTAACAATACAGGCAGCTGAAAACCCACCAAAGTCAATGCCGGGGCCCTAAATTTAGTAGGACATGGGTCAAACTCATGAAGGTAGCTTAACAATTGTAGAGAGATTTGGCCAAGATGTCTCCCTCAAAGGGCATCTAAAGTTCTAACAGTTGTGACATTTGGAGAATACACACTATTTTGCCTTTTAATTGCTTTTGAAGGTGTGTAAATGGGATATACCTCTTTTGCTGTGCATCAGTCTGGAGGGGGAGGATCCAGACAAATAATCTGTCAGCCCAGTTGCCTGGTATGAACTCAGACAAATATGTTTAACCAAACATGGATGCTTCAGAGGGTGTTCTTGTGGTTACTCCAACTGCTTTAGTTATACTTTTATATTAACAGTACGTCTGCTCACCATGTGCAATAAAACAATTTCTGAGGCTCAGCCTCAGAACATGAGGCTCGTTCACCGCCTTGGATAATAGCATTGCTTGTTTGCACTCTTCTTATTGAACTTTCTAAATATATGTCATTTTCCTTTTCATTCTAGGAGTGATTGTACATTACAGCAATTACAGACAAACCCTTCCAGACAGTTCGAAGACCAAAACTTTCTTTGTGTGGAAGTCCAAAGGCAATTATTGGCATTACAGTTTAAGAGAGGCATTCCTTCTCCCTGATGCAACAGCAGTAGCTTTCTGTGGCATGTTAAATAAAGCAATTTGCCCTGTAGGAGACTAATGCATGCAGAGCTGTAATGAAAAAAAATAAAATAAAATAAAATCATACAGCTGCTCTGAAAGAAATAGCAACCCCCTCTTCAAAAACATACAAAACTTCTGGCACCGTTTTAACTGTAAGACACCAAGCATCTTTAACCTTCGCTGTTACCTCCTTGACATTTCATATATTGCTTCAAGACTAAGACTCCATAAAGACACAAGCATGCTAATTATCAGTCAAATGGTTGCATTTTAACCAAAAATAGTTGATTAAAATGGAAAATGACAGCACTTTCATAATGCGTGCCAGAATATAGAAGTCAGTTCTAGCCAAATTTTTGTTCTCATAGCAGTTCTCATTTGCAGAAAAGAAGGAAATGAGCAGACTAGAGGCCAGAAGTATAAAGAGTTGACACCAAAAGATCTGATAGTCATATTTTCCTATTTGGGGAATTTGTCTCTTTCAGATATGCTATCACAAGTATTTAATTAATTAACTAAATTATTCACGTAATATATCTGTGAATTATTTTTCTAGTTCAGTAAGCCGTGTGAGTAACAAAAAGGGGTGATCAAATACACTTAGACTTGAGTATCTGAGAAAAAGTTGAGTATTTCTGCAGCAAAACCCGTGAGCATTTTCCAGCACTTTGAGATCCTCAGATTAGAAGCACGAAGGGCTTGATCCTAAAACATGATTAACTGCTCACCCTAAATGTATTTATACCAGCTGATAATTAGTCTGGAATAACAATTGTAAGAAGATGAAGAGGACACTATTACTAAAACAATAAATATATAGGAAATAATTGTCAGGTGAAACTAAGAACAAACGTGCATTCAGAAGAAAGTATGTAATCAAAATAAATCAAATATTACAGCAGCTCATTGGCATCTATAAATGGAGTTGTAGCAATTTTTTTTCCAAATTTCTGCTCTAGAGGATAGAGAAAGCTTTGAACAGAAAGGAAAGGAATTGCTTTAACAGCTGCATTATAATAATGAAACATTAGAGTAGCTGATTTCCTCTGTCATCACCCCAACTGTTCTTTTGAAAGGTGAATGTGGTGAGGTTTGCAAAACAGAGAAAACTGATTTTTCTGAGATGGAGCCAAGATTACTAGGACAGGCCCCAAACATGAGGAAATTCCCCATTTTTAAGAACAAATTAAGCCACTTAGCTTTCCCTGCCATCAGAGTGAATGCCAATCTAGCAATTTGATAGAAAAGCTGAACTGGGCAAAGAGAATTATTGGGAGGGGGAAGAAAAGGTAGAAAAGATTGGCCAGAATGTGATGTTCCTGCAAAGCATTGGGTGGCAAGGCAAACAGCAGTCTTTCTGTAAACATCACCATGCAAAACAAGCATGGGCTTTCCTCTACTGTATTGATGCTCTGATAAATATTTTTTCTTCATTAGAAAATGATTTGAGGATGGTTAGTTTAGGCTAGGTGATCATCAGTTTGGGATTTCATGTACCATACATACTCTGGAAGGAATTGATTTGTATCGGCAGCATGAGCCTCACATGAATCATAGAATCATAGAATCATAGAATATCCCGAGTTGGAAGGGACCCACAAGGATCATTGAGGCCAACTCCTGGCTTCACACAGGACCACACAAAAATCAGACCATGTGTCTGTGAACATTGTCCAAATGCTTCTTGAGCGCCAGCAGGCTCGGTGCTGTGACCACTGCCCTGGGGAGCCTGTGCCAGTGCCCGACCACCCTCTCGGTGAAGAACCTTTTCCTAACACCCAGCCTGAGCCTCCCCTGTCACAGCTCCATGCCGTTCCCTCGGGTCCTGTCGCTGTCACCAGAGAGAAGAGATCAGCGCCTGCCCCTCCGCTCCCCTCATGAGGAAGCTGCAGGCTGCCATGAGGCCTCTCCTCAGTCTCCTCTTCTCTAGGCTGAACAAACCAAGTGCTCAGCTGTGTCTTGCCCTCTAGATCCTTCACCATCTTCATAGCCTTCCTTTGGATGCTCTCTAATATTTTTATGTCTTTCTTATATTGTTGTGCCCAAAAATGTACACAGTACTCGAGGTGAGGCCATATCAGCACAGAGTACAGCAGGACAATCCCTTCCCTTGACCGGCCAGCAATGCTGTGCTTGATGCACCTCAGGGCATGGTTGGCCCTCCTGGCTGCCAGGGCACGCTGCTGACTCTTGTTCAACTTGCTGTCAAGCAGGACCCCCAGATCCCTTTCTGCAGGGCTGCCCTCCATCCTCTCATCCCCCAGTCTGTAAGTATAGCCAGGGTTGCCCCATCCCAGGTGCAGAATCTGGCACTTGCTCTTGTTAAACTTCACACTGTTGGTGATTACCCAGCCCTCTAATTTGTCAAGATGTCTCTGCAAGGCCTCTCTACCCTCAAGGGAGTCAACAGCTCCTCCCAATTTATTGTTGTCCACAAACTTACGTAGTTTACCTTTAAGTCATACATCCAAGTCGTTTATGAAAACATTGAAGAGAACTTGTTTTAAAACAGAACCCTGTGGAACCCCATAGTGACTGGCCACCAGCCTGATGTAACCCCATTTACTATAACCCTTTGAGCCCGACCCATCAGCCACTGTATTATGTATTGTCTAGCTGTATTCTGGACATTTTGTCCAGAAGGATACTGTGAGAAACAGTATTGAAAGTTTTGCTGAAATACAAAAAGATTACATCAACTGGCTTCCCTTGGTCAACTAGGTGGGTAACCTTGTCATAAAAGGAAATCAAGTTAGTTAAGCAAGATTTTTGCCTCATTAACCTGTGTTGGCTGTGACCAACTGTGTTGGAAAGGCGACTGTGTTGTCTTTCAGGTGTTTTTGAATAACTCCAGGTCCCTCTAACCTGGATGGACCTTCATCCACATCATCGTTTGCCTGTCACCAAGTTGCAGAGCCTCATACTTGCTGTATAAGGGTACCTGGAAAAGTGAGGTTTGACTATATCCAGCATCAGCTGCTTGGAGACCCTATCACACCGATTGCAATGACAGATTAAACTGGTTAGCAATAAACACTGATGAAATACTCTTCAGTTAGTCCCCAAGAACTGCTTCTTGAAAACCTGTCATGATCTGGATCTAAGATTTTTATGTATTGTTCTGGTTTTAGATAGAATAGCAACTCTTCAGAAAGCAAAAGTGAATATTCAAAGAAAATGTTTTTCTGAAGCTGAAAAAACCAGCCTGACTGCTGTTTATTCTCTGACCACACAAATACCTTATGGCAATTAAATGTATTGCTCTCATTCCTTGCATCTGAAGAGCTTTGTAACAGCAAATAAACAACAAATAAAAAACAACAGAATGTCAGCTTTCATTGGGGCTGGAGACGCATAATAACATTGAGCAATGAAGTGATAAAATCAGTGAAACAGGAATTCTCCCATTGCATGTGTCCACACACTGCTTGCATGGCAGCCCTGTGCCTGGTGAGGACTCCCGCAGTACAGCAGCACAGATAAAGAGGCTTGATGTTCAGGGCTGTGGCGGTAGATCAAGTCTCATGCTTAAAAGCAGGTTGTCTGAAAAACATAACAGCAAGAAGGGAGAAAAAACACCATCAAATGACTTCTGCTGAAGAAGCCAGTCTTGCCTTTTCCCACCCTGAACAGTTTTTAAAAAACAGCATTGACCTGAAATATGTGGGGTTTGGGAACAACATAATTAAAAATAGGTTGAGAGGAAAATAAGAGCTTACTCTCTTCAACATACAGTCACAATTAATCACCAAGACCAGAGTGTGACTCCTTAAGAAGTGCGTGCTGGAAGTATCCTTGGTGCAGAGAGCAGCCTCTCGGAGAAAAGCTCCCCATGCTGATGGGTTTGTCAGCAGGAGCAGCAGCGGTGGGATCCAGCCGCCTGTGGTTTAACATGATCCATCAGCTGATCGCTTGTTCTGCTGCAAGGCAGATCATCGACACCATTCTGGTTTCATCCGTTGCCCCAAAGCCAATTTCACTGCATATAAGCACTTCATTCAGAGCACAGAAAAAATACATTAGTGAAACAATATAGTGTACTGTACAACAAGGATTTCCTGCACTGTAACTCTACAGCTCACCAGGCGAAAAACACTTCTTTTTATTCTAGTTCCCCAGGGTGCTACATGGAGACACCAATCCTGAGACGGATTAACTGTGGCGCTTTCATCAAGAGGAACTTGTCTTCACTATGACTTTGGAATAGAAAGGACGTGCTATTACCCTCCGACTCTGAAAGAGAAAAGCTTTCTACCTACATTCCTCACTTACTTCCAGAGTTTAGCTCAAAGGGATTAGAATTTGCTAGATATAGGATAAGCCTCCTTCCAAATACTCATTTCAGGAAAGATGGAGACAGCTTTCAGATATCTTTACTGAGTGTTTATTAGTCTTAAAAATAGGTAAATTGGAATTAAAGGACAAGGACAATATTACATTTCCACATGAAATACATGAGAGTAGTCAGAAAAAAATGACTTTTTTTTTCTCTGTGGATTTTATGTAAGATTTGCTATTCAAAACCAATTTTTTTTTTTTTTTTTTTCCTAGTCAACAGGTGAGTTTGAGGATACTTGCTAGATACATGCTGAAGAGAATAAAATTTCTGGCACGAGCTACTTAATATCTCCTGCATGTCAAGTTTTCTGAAAGGTATTTCACTACCTGGCCATGAAGTGTGCAGAATCCCAAAGCACTGGCTGTCTCAGGCCAGCATCTCAGCCTGGGGGTAAGTGTTTCCTGGTCACTGCTTTCAAAGGAGGCTGGGAATGCTCAGTGTTGGGTCAGGTCTGGTACTGTGTGCTGATTTTAAAACTATCACCTTTGTAAACTTTCCCTGGGATCTGAGAAGAGAAGCGAGGCTTTTTCTGGGATTGATTTGGATTTCATCTACATGTGTTTCCAACCCTGCATCAATTTTAGCTGATTTCCTCACCAGTGAACAAGCCTGCACTCCCAGATGTAGCCCCCTGCTTGCTGCAGCAGGCATCATCCTCACTTTTTTAGTACTCCCCATTATCTCTAGTTTATATGGTGGTAAACACATCCGGTAGGGAGCAGCAGGCATAGCTCTGATGTGTCCTCACCCTCCCTGCGCTGCCACCGTGCCCTCAGGAAAGGGTTTGGACAGCTCTGCCAGGAAGAGGATTAGGGAAGCTGATCCAGCAGAGGAAGATCCCATGGGATAAGGGAATATTCTTCTTCCCAGGCTGTTGCCTGCTTCTCACCTCACCTGCCTTACCTGGATGAGACCTCCATGCATGGGCAGCAGTGGGAGATGGACTGGGGTGGCAGAAACTCCAGAGTGGAAGTACCTGGTTCTGGATAATTGCTGTAGCTGCTGACCTAATGCCCATGTTTTGTGCAAGGACACTCCTGATAGGCAGTCCCTTTCATGTGAACACCATGGAAAATCATGGCAAGGTCATGGTCCTGTACAGTGTGCCACCACACACAGCCCGTGGAAATTACTGCCACATTGGGTGCCAGAGGTGATGTGAGTGGAGAAATGCCCATAGGACCAAGGGGGCAGATTTGGGATAACAGTCAGGAGCAATGTGCACTGTCTTGGGTCTAGAACTGGGGGAAAAGCCAGCTAAAAGAGCCAGCTGAAACTTGAGTGACATTTGGGGTAGGCAGAACTGGTACTTGAACAGGTAATTATATCCTAACTTGGCTCCCCTAGGAAAAAAATAAGTAAGTTTCTTGGGATCTTTAATAACTTTCCATCCCAACTGAAAGCGAACTTCGTGCCCTCCAAAATAGGGCATCACCACCAGCAACAGACCCACTGGCTGCTTGCTGGAGTGTTCTTTCAGTAATGACTGGTCAGAAGGTGGTCAAGCACTTGGGCATTAGTACCACCACGTTATGAACACACAGCAGTTATACAATTAACTCATCAGTATGTTGACTCAGGATTTGAAGTTGGACTAAATTACATCAAAGCTGGAGGTATATTTAGATCACTGTAACTGTTGGCAGACTGGCATAGTGTTGCCAATCTGAAGCCAGGGAACTCACTCACCCATGACTCCTCCAAGTGAAGATCATGAGACACTGCCTCTGAAGCTTTAAGTTGCACTTGAATCCTATTCTCTAAAATTTCTTAGGAAGCCTCAAGATAAATGAAAGCTGAGATTCCTATATTATCTATTGATAGCAACAGCTATGTTTAAAAAATGTCACAAGACACAAGGTGCAAACACAAGAGCTAGCGTGTCTGTCAGTCAGGACACTAAGTTACTGTGTTTTAAAGCCACACTCCTACTCCAGGAGTGATACATCCCATGTGATTTGAATGCTGTTACCAAGATTTCTGATGCTGAGTGTTTTTGTACGATCATTGTCTCTATATAATTATATAGAGACACAAGAATACAGTGACCAGCTGATGCTATGTAGTGAATTGGAAAAAGTATGTACAGAGGATGGAACAGAAGGTAACATAATTCAACAGATACTGCAGACAAATATTAAATAAGATGGACCAGTGTGCTGGCATAAGTATGCAACAGCTTCTGCTGAAGTCACAGAAAGGGCAGAAATCAGTGTATGAAATGCAAACAGCATTTGCTGAGACATACTGCTTCATTCATTCACAATCTACCACATTGGATTCAACTTTACTAATGATGTAATTTTTTTTCATTATTAAAAAATGTCTTCTTTTTTCTAATCAAGTATATTTTACTATTTATAAAATGGCTAAAAATGAAACCAAGTGACTCTCAAACTGATTTTGAAGTAAACTGCATGTTTGTCCATACCTGTAAATATACACACATCAGTATAAAAATAGTAGGTTAATTTTTTCTGCATCCATGTCGTTTTCATGTTCACTATTTAATGGACACTATTTTTTAAGTGAGTCTGAGTATAAAGGTTTGTGTAAGCAATTATAAAGGATAATATCCCTGTAAGAGTGTACATTCAACCAGGCATGGAGTAAAATACCACATTTTTCTTGCAATGGAATTTTTCTTTTTTTAGCTGTCTCATTAAGATTTTCCAGAGTCTAATGAGAAGTACATCTGAATAAATGACAAGATGATTAATATGGAATCAGTTTCCGTTTAACAGCAACATTTCTTTACCTTGTATTATTATTATTATTAAACATTTACATTATGATACAATTCACAGAACATTACAGAGAAGTGGCATACACAGATAATACTTTTCCTGCATTGCATTTCTGGGCCTTTATTAACTGTATCAGTAGAAATATCATTACATTGCTTCAGAATGCCAAGAACAATATATTAGAGTAAATATACAAGTTATCCCACTGGTTGAATATGCTCCCAAATGGTTGTTTCTCTTATGCATTACTCCAGATCAGAATGTCTTCTCCTGTTGGTTTGGTGAGGATCATTTAACTTGATCTAAGCTGACACTATACATTCTTACAACTAAAAAAGTTTGTTTTAAAAGCTGGACATACTCTTCCATAAACTCTCCAACTAGTTACCTAAGTGGGTTATTTTCAAGAGGATCTTAAACAACTTAGAGGAACAAATGCTTTTAAAAATCAGTCAGTTATTCTTCCATTTATTCCAGGTAACAAACTAAACTAAACCTTTTCAAAATGAGGACACTTAAAAAGATCCACCCTGTTAGCAGACAGAAAAACAGTTTACAGCATATCTAAAATATCGGTTGTCTAAAATGTGTATAAGTATATCTGTATTTTTCCTGTAAGTTACAATACAAAATTTTCTTATTAACTATATAGATTTTACAAGAGTGTGCTTTGGTTATTGTTTGTCTGGGAATTCAGGATGCCTAGATATTGCAGCAGCAAAATGGAAATTCTTGGGGTCAATTCTTCTGAAGAGAAGTCCACACTTCTTAAAATATGGAAATGGAAATGACAGAGTATTAAGGGGAACTTGTTTACTTTCTCTACTGGAAATTTCATTGAACTATGGCTAAAAAATTGAGAACAAAACCAGTCTTCTTAATGCACAGGTGCATAACGGGAATCATTCATTTTACAACAGCAGAACCAGGATGAGAATCTGGCCCCTCAGCCGGCAGGAATGCCGTATGATATCTGAATGGTAATTTTCTCTGTATGTGCAAAAATAATGCCTCAGACTTGACCTTTGGCTTTGTTGTCACCAAGTATTATCATATGTATAATTTGACCTTTCTCAGTTGTATGAATGCTTGGCCTTGAACTCCATCTAACCTTCTAGGAGCTGTAAAGATAATTTCTATACATTTGCAATAAGGTCTCTGATTTGACCTCTGACTCAAATGAACAATAATTTCTTAATATTCCCATTCCTCCTAAGACTATTTCCCGTAACAGTATAATAATAAGGCAATAAAATGTCCTTCAGTGTGAACTCATGTTATTCTAAATTTTGAAGGTCTGTGCTGCAGGGCATGCACAGTTCATTGCATTTCTGTGTTGTCAAAAGATACTATCAGGGCATCAAAAGTTTCGAGAATTTAAATCAAAGTGAATGAAAGGACAAAAATGACATTATTTAACTGTGCTTTTATGCAGACAAAACTAAAGACAATAGTAAGATTTATTTAGGAACAGTAAAACAAAAGCATATCTTAGCAATAGCAGAAGACCATTAATAATCTTGGCATTTCTACTGAACAATTTTAAAGCAGAAAAGTATTCAAAGAACATTTCAGTTCTGCCTTTTGAAAAAAAAATCGATAAATAATAATCAATAATACTAACCGATAATAAATAAACATCATTGTATTCTGCAGCAAAATATAGTAACTGCAATTTGTTTCAGGAAAAAAAAAAGTCTGGCAAAATTATATACTGGAGTATTTTGTTCTACAATTAGAAGACATGTTGATGCAATTAATGAAATATTTAATTCTGCTACCTAAACTAGACATTCAGTACAAGAGCACAGTCATTGTGCTGAATTCAGTGATACCTAGAAGCGCACATGTCTGCTCTTTTGGTATCAGTGTTGTAATAAGAGAAGACCAAGGCTGCCAGCTTGCCTCTTGCCACACTTGCCTCTGCTCCGTGGTGGGAGCTGAGCAGGCACCGGAGCGCCCAGCATGAAGGAGAGAAAATGGTGGCTTTTCAAGTCTCGCCCCAGAAAGCTGCACAGGAGCAGGCAGACTTTGACCAGGGACTATTTGCAGTGGTGTATTTTGAATTCAGCCCACTGCTCTAGCTTTTCTGCCCTGCTGCAATTTTCTGGATTTCAGGAAGCTCAGCAAAGTCTCCTGTACTCAGCATATCTACAGGACTTACATCTGTCTTGGTTGCTGCTCCGTTTGGTACCTTGGGAAAACCTGGTGGGAAATGGAAAGTACTAACAAACATTTTCAAGTGATAAATAGCTGGTGACAAATCTGTGGTTTGTGAAAGACTGGAAATTTTATAAAAAACACCAAATCTGAAAATCACAAAGTTCCCTGCAGTTCATGTGTCATATGTGCCTTGGATGGCGATGGACTTTTCACTCCATTTGTAAAAAGGGAGATGTTGAGACTAGATTCTCAAATAAGCAGTCCCTGAGAAATTGCACTCAAAAAATCTTAAAATTGATTTCTGGTCCAGTGGTATCAAGTTTTAATAATGTTGGAACATAAGGAAAAATACCAAATATTAGAAGTGTGCAAAGGAGTTGTGACCGTATTTTAAATGGATTCAGCTTGTTGACTTACAATATGTGTGATACATGAGTACCTTTTCCAGCTGTGCAATATTGCAAGATCACTCATCCAACTACATGACTCTCCTCTAGCACCTAAAGCTGTATTTCAAGCCAAATTTTTCGTAGAGTGGATGTTAATGGGTCATATTATATTTGATGTACGGTACAGAAGCATTCACTTTCCATGCAGCTGTACCCAAAAGATGAATACAACTAAACACTGACTAAAAATAGAAAGCTCTGATTTGAAGGTCAATAATTCAGGAACCCGGTCCTGTACAAACGTAACATAAAGCATATATACTTAGGGTAGGCTTATGGATGGGGTAAATGCAACAACCAGCTTGGGACAATCGAAAACAATGTGGTAAACAGCAACTAGAACACTGGCTGCCAGACATTGCTCTCATTTAGCTTGTGTCAAGGCAGAGAAGAGTTTTTGGGAGCATGAAAGGACTTTGGCAAGGCTAGCTGCAGCCAGGACACTAATGAAAGGAGCTGTGCAGCAATACACCTGCACCTGCCTTTGTGCAATGACACGGATCTACAGTCCTCACTGTCTTCTCTTTCAGCTACCCAGGAAATCCATCCCCTCACATGATATGTGGGAGATTCTCCATGCATCATTTTAGTTAGGAAACATGAAAGATTTTCTTCTTCCTTTTTTTTTTTTTTTTTTGTCTTGAAATCATGCTTCTCAAAAACTACTTTGCATGGCTTTCGCTCTCCACAGCTATTCAAGCCAAGACTCTTTTGTGAAAATGAGAGTCTTTTCTACTCAGAGCTGAAGTGTCCTTGTTACTGGTAGTAACGCTATGACATGATCAATGCGGCTCTCCTCCTTATACAAATTGCTCCTTCCGAGCTATCTGTCTCGATATCTTAGTTTTTTTTCCCACTGCAAAGGCTGGTGACACAAGACTAGCCCAGATGCATCACTTGAGATTAATCAGAAGCTTGAGAGCACAGAGAACAATACAGGAGATAAAGGCCAAATTATTAGTAGAATATGCAAACGGAAATTCAATTCAAAACCTTTATGTTGCTCTACTTTTTTTGCTTTTGATCGGGGGTATATATATTCTGATCTCAATGGCAAGGGTCACCCACCGTGGTCACCTGGAGGTCAGATGCTGTGGGACAGAGTGGAGGGTTGAGAACAGAAGGACGAAGGTGCCTGTAGCCAACCAGATCTGTCTGAAACATAAAGAGTTTCTTTGGCAACAAGAAAATACTTCAGGTTCTTTAAGGTTAGGGAGACATAGTATGGTTGGCCAAAAAAAACAGAACATTCAGAAAAGCTTGGCTCCAGAGTGTATCTCTATCTTGAATAAGCAGATTAAGAATCACTTATTCTAAACTGTTTTCCCAAAAAGAGCGAACTTTGAGTGTTTGGCCCAAGAGAAATTAAAAGTGCAAAACCTCAAGGATGAAGCTTTCAAGTTTCTGTTTTGTCAGCTCAGACCTTCCAGGAAAAGTGCAAAATTGACATTGTTCTCTGATCTGAGTGCCTGAGACTTTCAGTAACTTCATGAGCCCTTCCAGCAATGTCCAAAAGCCTCCACTCCTCACTGAAAGTATTCTCATTGTGTCCAAAGGAAGGAGTGGCTGAGATGGGCTCAGCAGTTTGTTCCTGGCGCTGCTCTCCTCCATCTCCTGGATTGCGGGGCCCCAAGGCTGAGTGCGGGACAGCAACACAGTGATGGCCAGTGCAATGGGGACACAGGCAAAAGCAAAGGCAAAGGCAAAGGAAAATGCAAAGGCAAAGGAAAAAGGCAAAGGCAAAGGAAAAAGGCAAAGGAAAAGGAAAAGGAAAAGGAAAAGGAAAAGGAAAAGGAAAAGGAAAAGGAAAAGGAAAAGGAAAAGGAAAAGCAAAGGAAAAAGGCAAAGGAAAAGGAAAAGGAAAAGGAAAAGGAAAAGGAAAAGGAAAAGGAAAAGGAAAAGGAAAAGGAAAAGGAAAAGGAAAAGGAAAAGGAAAAGGAAAAGGAAAAGGAAAAAAAGGAAAAGTTGGGCTCAGATATTTTTGAAATCCAAATTCAAACTCTCCTCCCATCCTCAGCAAACTGCTTTCTTACGCACTGGATTACAAAGTTTCCAAGGCCAGATTAAAGAGGCTGCTATAAAACAGTTTGTCTGACACAGAACCATATTTGAATTAGCAATGCAATAAACTGCACCGAGAGGGAAGGCCTGCTCGTGATTCAAGGACATCATCTTTTGTATAATTTTTCCAGCATCATAAATTTCTGCATGAGCTCCTAGCAGGATAGCAATGCTCCAAAATATATTGAATAGGTGTCTTTCATAAAATGTTATACATGGAACAGAATTGCAGTATCTAGACCACGTTTCTTGAAGATTAGTCTAATTTATATATATGAAGCTCAATGGCAGGATTTAAAACCTCAGATTCTTAGATGCAAAGTTACATTTTACTTTTCCGAGGCTTTTGTTAGCTGGAGAGTGTTTACTGTGATTGAGGCATTTTTCTAAACAGGGAGATGGATCTTTTAAAACTTCTTGGTATGGAAACCCCCAGTTTGTCCACCTCCAACAATCTCTTCTCTCCTGCAGTTGTCACAGCAACAACTTCAGCATTTGAAAGGAATCTAATGCAATAATCTAAGCCTGTGATCTTTGACAGGCTTATAATGAAGGAACAGTTTGTTAATGCTGACATAAACATTTTGAAAACCTAGAGGTGCAATTATTTCATGTTGTTTAGGAAGTCAGCACTACATGGTCAAGAGAACAGCATTCTGCAAAAGTATTTACTCATGGAATTTCCTAGCGATAAAAACAAATGCTGACTACAGAGCTGAACTGGGATTCCAGCCCTGTGGTTTAAGCAGTAAGAATTCTTGTTTGTCTCCTGTACATTTATAGCTCATATTTTCCCTCTTGTAATCTCATGACAATCTCTCAGATAATTCTAGGGTAATACACATCTCTGCCCAATCTCGTTTTATTTTAAAAAAGACAGAACCTAAAAAACAAATAAACAAAAAAATCATCCTGAATTAGATCTAATCGCAAGTTGATCTCCTGACATACCACTTGTAATAAAAAGACAGTGAAAACTGCTTCACGGCCAGCCAGGCGCGATCAGAGTTGTTTGTCTGTTTAGAAAACAAAGCTGTTATTTTTGCTCGGTGGAGGGCATGACATACTCCTCCAGACTGCACTTGGCGAAGCAGCCCTGTGCCTTGCAGGCAAAGCAGAAAATGGAGCGAGCCAAGAAGTCCGCACTGCACTTTGGAGTCAAAGATAGAGTTGTGCGGGAAGACCATTCCTCTTGGAGCAATTTTCTCCAGTAGTGCGAGGGCTCCAGCGGTCCTCAGGGGTGAAATCCATCACGCTGCACGCTGCACTCCATCAAGCAGGGCTCCGAGAAAGGGTCAAGTGGTCCGCTGCCATGCTGTTTGAGCTCATCAGAGACATATTTAATTTAATTAAGGTTGTCAGCACTATTGATTTTGGCAGTTTCAATTACTGTGCTGTTATGGCTTCTGGATCTACTGATCTGTGATGAGCCCTATCAGCACTGGCACACATTGAGGAAAAAGCCCTTTGTCTCCTTTAAAACCTGACATATCCTGCCATAGGCCATAACTTATTGCTTTTATCCAGCCCAGCTCCTCTTCTGTTCCTCGTAATTAATTTCTCATTAGACAGCTCTTTATTGTTTAATTTGTGCAGTTTATAATCAAATTGGGCACATTAATTGTAGCTGAATTTAAGGCTAATGAAAAATAAAGGTTTTCAATAACTTACTCTTCAATTATTTCAGACAAGATAAAATAAAACACTTTAAGAGTTGTCAGCTTTTTAAATTATAAATTGGGTTGTTTAAAGAGCATGGGCATTTAGGAAGCAGTTATCACACATTTAGTAATTATAAATCCTACGCTGCAATACAATTATTAGGATATATTTACAATTCCTCTTAGTTTTTTTCCACCCTGTTGTTAGTTAACTGTATAACATCTAATTGTTGGTGGTTAAAAATAGCACCATCTGAAGTCTCTGGGCCTGATTCTTCCTCTTCCACAGACCGAGCTGTAAATCCCGGAAAGTCCACATCCGTAACACTGCAACAGAGGTGTTAGGGTAAGGGAAAGAAGACCCTGTTTGCTAAAGAGTTTATTAAATTCTGCTCTTTCCATTAGGCAGCGTTGTAGGGTTCAGCCCCTTTCCTTTAAGAAAATGGTAACGTGCTATTTACGTTTTACACACATTAGGGTCAGGATATCAGATAGTAAAAATCAGTAAATTCCTCTGGATGTAGGATACAATTTCTCCTATAACACACATAAACGTCATGTTAGCAATGGGGAAACCACTGCAGAGAAACAACTTACTTGAGAGAGCATGTCGAAGCTCAGGCCAGGCTGCTGGAGCAGGCTTTGCTTGGTATTTTTTGTTTTTACAGTTTTGCCGTGAATGGGGAGGGGAAAGGAAAGGGCATGGGGAAGAAGATGGGTTGAAAAATGTACATGGTACCTATCTTCGTCCTTGATGAGATGAAAAATGGAAAAGCTGAGTTTCTGTCTTTGCTAAATGGCTGGATTTAACCCACAACATTTCAAGTGTAAGCAAGAGAAGCAAAGGAATGGTGTCGAGTTTCACACCTGCGCAGAGAGGAAGGTGAGCACTAGAAGTCTGTAACTTGGACATGAGGGGATGCTGGGTGAATTTGGTTCCCTGCTGTGAGACCAGGATGCTATGCTGTGTTAGAGTAGGCACTTAATCTGGCATTTGAGGAGAGATTGGAAGCTGGGTATCCTGGTTCCTGGAAAAGGAAAACCATCCTTCTTGCCTCGTAAGAGAGTCATTCATCCTCTCGTTCTTGAGCAAGCAGAGCAGGGTAACTCCAGTTGGGCAGGGAGTGTTTACCCCTGCGCTGTGGGTCTGAGACCTTGGCTCAAATACCCACCCTCAGCGAGGGGTCTGGAATTGGTATTCCACCTGTCACCTGCACAGTTTAGCCCTTTGGGAATTCCTTTATGCTCCCACATACTCAACCAGAGGGAAAGGGCAAGCGGCTCTCCAGCCAGTGGTTAGGATGCTGCTGGCAGGCCGGGAGGCCAGCACCAGCACATGTCCAGCCCAGGGCCCCCTGGGCAGGGCCATCTCGCCGCAGCGAGCACACGGTGTGCGTGGGCTGCTTCACAAACCCGCCTGAGCAGCCCTGTGCCTGACTGTGCCCCTGTCCAGCCGGAGCTACGGACTTGCATCGGAGAAGGAGGTGCAGAGCCAAAGGCATGTCTGGCATCTATGTACCAGAAACTGTAAATTCAAACACTACGTCCAAATTGGTCATGCCCACTGCAGCAAGAACTCAAGGCTGCTGCTTTGATTCTCAGTCACTTGCTACCTGGTTTATTTTTAATAAAGAAAAAAAAAAGACTGTGTCTGTGTTGTTTGAAGAGGAAAAATTCACTCGTACGCTCTCAAGGTCTGCTTGCTACCCAAATCCTGTTATGAGATTGTACATAACGAGAAGACAGTGTCACAGATTTTCTTTGCATACCTTGTTCTGAACTGGGAATATTTTCTATTGCAATGAAGTATATTCATCCAAAATTCCTTGGTGGGGATCCTGCCTTTGTGGATTTGTAGGAATTTTCTAATTTATGTTTCACTTCCTGCCTGGAATGAAGAGCTGGTCAATATTGCTAAACTTTTCAGCACCCTGCATCTTCTCTAGATCATAATTATTTGGAATGGCAGGAGGAGATTCTGTTTTCTCAAACAGACAATCTACATTAGAACCACCAATTGAATATGACGACCTTCCCCTGACCAGCTTTTTGGAAGGGGAAGAGAGAAGACCTTTCTTCAGCAAGAGAATGAGAAACACCGGGTGCAGGAACTTTGCTGCCAGCACACATAGCCAGGGAGCTGGGCTGCGCTCGTCCCACACTGGGTGTGGGGGAGAGGAAACCAGTGTGCTGTGGGGAGACGGGTGCTGCTGGAAACTCAGCGTCTGATAAGGGTACGTGGGAACAGCAGGGGAAAAACAGATCAGCAAATCCTGAGTAATGTGCGATAAGGAAGCAGGATGCACTTTGTCCTCGGCTGTACTTGATACTACTCATTCAGCGAAAGCTCGGATGCACCTGATGGGCACTGCATGCAAAGGTTGTACTCTTTAACTTGCTTTAATTTACTCTCCTCTAGCAACTTAGTGGGCACAACTCAATTCTGAGAGGGAGAACCTACCACCTTGTGCTTTTCCTTCAGTTAACCTTAAATTCCTGGACATATCTATTTCCAAAAACCATGGCTAGGATGTGCACTCTTGCTAGGACCCAGTGCCATCTAAGTACACAGTAGCCACAGACCTTCCATGCAGTTTGCACTTGGTCATGACCCCTTCTTCAACTGGCATCACCCACAGGACAATCACATCCCTTAATTTCTAGTTGGCATCTACCTGTGAATAGGGCTGCCAGATCTACTTGTATATGCACAGCATAGGCATATGAACCCTGTAAACCTCTCTCTCTTTTAATTTAAAAATAACAGAAAGATTTTTAAAGGGAAATTTATATATATAAAAAAAAATTAATAATAATTGTTCCCAGGCAAAGTCACTTTCAGCCAAGTTTCAGCTGCGAGGAAACTTTTATTAGCCAAGAAATGAACTCATGAAAAGAGAGGTTTATAATGGAAATGCTGAGAGAGTGCAGCAGCACTGCTAACAGGTGCCACTGCTACAACAGTGATAGCATGAATGAGACTTTTAAAGAAGCAATTGCTATAGAGCTGCGCCCACCCATGCAGCTAAAGATCTATCAAGATTTCTGTTATGAACCTCTGTTTTCAGGGTTTTGATACTTTAGTCATAAAAACATACCTTAGGCTGAGAGTGAGAAAATAGAGACATAGCACTCCAGGGCAGTTAAAAATAAAATAAAATT
>VXAL01015925.1:98987-138312 GCA_013399475.1 Chauna torquata | reverse complement strand
ACACAGTAGCCACAGACCTTCCATGCAGTTTGCACTTGGTCATGACCCCTTCTTCAACTGGCATCACCCACAGGACAATCACATCCCTTAATTTCTAGTTGGCATCTACCTGTGAATAGGGCTGCCAGATCTACTTGTATATGCACAGCATAGGCATATGAACCCTGTAAACCTCTCTCTCTTTTAATTTAAAAATAACAGAAAGATTTTTAAAGGGAAATTTATATATATAAAAAAAAATTAATAATAATTGTTCCCAGGCAAAGTCACTTTCAGCCAAGTTTCAGCTGCGAGGAAACTTTTATTAGCCAAGAAATGAACTCATGAAAAGAGAGGTTTATAATGGAAATGCTGAGAGAGAGCAGCAGCACTGCTAACAGGTGCCACTGCTACAACAGTGATAGCATGAATGAGACTTTTAAAGAAGCAATTGCTATAGAGCTGCGCCCACCCATGCAGCTAAAGATCTATCAAGATTTCTGTTATGAACCTCTGTTTTCAGGGTTTTGATACTTTAGTCATAAAAACATACCTTAGGCTGAGAGTGAGAAAATAGAGACATAGCACTCCAGGGCAGTTAAAAATAAAATAAAATTAAAAAAAAAAATCCACATAATTGTTTTGAAGAATCTCTTTGGGATTTCATATATTTTTTTTTAAAAAAACACACTTCTTCTGCAGTGAAATTTGGCAGATTATCGGTCAATGGAATTAACTGGGGAGGATTATTTTTTGTTTTGTTGCATTTTAATTTAGAGCCCTTAGAAAGCCTGCAGCATTTTTTAAGCTTAAAAAATGTTACAGCTCAATTAAGGGATAACAGAAATAAACCAGGATTACCCGTGTGTAATTACACAAAGTTAAGTCCAAGAAAACAATACGTTATCACAACCCTCTTGGGTAATTTGAGCAGTCTCCATAGGATCTCCAGAGACAAGAAAAGGAAGGTTGAAACTGCAGCTTACAGCTGAGCATTTACTGCAAGATAGCAAAAGACTCCCAAGTACAAAAGACCACAGAGGTAAATGGAAAGACACCTCCCAGTTTTGGATCAATCCTTTAACAATCTTAAAGGATATGTTACAATACTAAGTAAATCCTGGACTAGGGCATGAATGGGATTGAATTCTCAAATCTGTTCCTCGAGCTCTCTTAGTGCTTCTGACAATTCTGCTCCCACTGCCTGCACCATGTCTAGCCATATGCAGAACTTCAGCCCAGTCTGTGCTTAATTACATGTACCTGGCTGACAGTAACTAAAATCAGCACAGTATACCCATATCTGAAGGCAGAAATTAGTATTTAGTACTTCCTGACCAAGGACGAGTGCAGGTTTTCTATATATGTCTAATTAATCCTTCAGTTGCTTTAAGATGTGCAGATATCTTCATTGCCACTACCTGAAACTATCAGAGTCAACCAAATACCTTATCATACACCTGAAAGAACAGGAAAGTATTGCAGAAGAGTTAGCTGGGGAAGAAAATAGCTTGGTCCTTCCTCCTGTGTTCTGAGAAGGACTATGTAAACCCAGGGAAGGCACTTTCTGACTGACTGACAATACCCACAGCACTGAGGCCCCAGTGACATGCTAGCTGGACCTAGGTCTTCCTGTTTGGACATGGTATAGCTGGCTCAAATTCAACCCATTTAGATTTGATCTTTTTATTCCTGAATGATCTACCCAAGCTTCAATGTTTTCAGTGTAATATGCATATGTGCAAGGTAATGGATAATGGGATCCACACTTGACTGCTTAAGAAAATTGACCATAAAACCAGTGTCCATCACTTTTTTCCAGCAAGAAGTTCCAAAGGAAAGGGATTAATTCCATCTGCAACTACAATATTAGTTTTGTTATAACCGTACCAACCTGGATTTAAACATGAGTATGTGAGTAGCAGCATAGTATACATAGGTACTGGTAGATGCCTTTTCTGTGACTCAAAACAGACATGTCAAGTTTTTCTTAAGAGCAGTCAGGTAGAGTGTAGTTATCCCTTTATCACTGACAGCATTCCCTACCTGGAACAGGCCTACATATTTATTGGTGTTAAAAATGAAGTGGGCCTATGCTCAGCTGTGTTTGGTTAAACTTGGTATGAATGGACTGGAAGGAAAGGTAGCTTTCAATGCCCAGATCCTTTACCAGCCTGATGATAAGATGTCCATTCCTCAGTGTATTATAGCACAGTATTCTAGCCTGTGAGCTGGGTTAATTTACGCCAGCTGCTAGTCCTATATGGACTGGGCAGACATAACACCAAGACCCTGGGAGGCTCCTTATGTGTTACAGAAATCCCTGGCTTCCCCTCTAGAGCAACCTTTCAACCCTCAGCACTGCAGAGACAGTACAAAGCATCTGAAGCTCAGGACCTAACCTTTTCTCTTTGAACTTTTCATGTTTATTTTTCTAGGTCTGGACTATTTGCTTATAAGACTAATATGACCAGAAGAATAAAAATGAGCACTGACTCCCAGCTTTGTCTTTTATTTTTGACTCAACACGTTTTGTAGACTCAGATGTGGAGTGCACAAGGAGCACCAAAGGCAAGGGTTTTGAAACTGAGCACAGATGCTACTTCTGTTCATTTGGGGCCAGAACCTATTTTCAGACAGGGAGTGCAGATGTATATTTATTTTATTTTGCTGCTTAATTTTAAGATACTTACTGCCATTTCCCTGGCAGCAGGGAGTTGGAGAAGATGAGACCGCAGACTCAGATGAATGACCCTTTCCATTCCATCTGCTCTTATTTAGAAGTGATGGGCATTTATTTATTTATTTATTTTATTGGGAAGAAAAAAAAAACACACCTCTTTATTCTGTCCTTCAGGCAAGTTCACTGAGTCTGCTGTATTGCAACAGGAGCTAAAGACATGGGTCTACTTACCCTCCCCCAAAAGGTCTCTATTAATTGTTTTCAAATGTTGGCAGCCACGTGAAACCCTGCCTAGCAAGTCTGGCTCCTTATATGATTTTTATTAAAATTCACTTTGCACACAAGGCACATGAGATTTATGGCTGAAACTAATAGGTTGGTTCTCACTAAGACATAAATCCACGGTCTGTTTATTGAGGCTCATGGACATTGAGAACACAGGTAATTGTTACTGTGAGTGTTCAGCTTAAAAATAGTCAATCATGTCTCTGAGGAAATTTGTTTAACTAAACAAACCACATAAGCTTCTGAAAAATTACTTTATCTATGATGGTGAATGGAAGGACTGTGCTGGGTGACTTCTGTATCTCATCTGCAGTTTAATTTCACTCAGAGCACTTTTCAAATTTTCCTCTTATAGAGTGTCTTACATTATAAAGAGCTGATGTAAAAAGGGTCCCATTCATTTTCATTCCACATGCTCGTTTCAACTATTCTCGGTTTATGCATTAGAATTTTTACTTTCCTGCTACCGACTCCTGCAAACTCCAGATGAGTTTTTGCCCGCCCAATTCATCCCAGCTCGCTCACAATCGCAATCTGCCTTGCAAACCCAGTGAACAAGTCTGATGGATACATGAGGTAGAACAGAGTCTAGACTCATGTCCTCTTCAGGTATGACCACACTGCCATGTGCAAACAATTGCCAGCTAGACTTGCTGGTGAGCCAGCTGTGCTCTGGAAGCCATTTAGATGTGTTAGCTCAGTACTGTGCCCAAGCAAAGAAGTCTTGTTTCTCAACATTACACTACCTTTCAGCAGGACCCAAACCTGTCTAAATGGCTTCCAGCTCACATCTGGTTTGCAGCATGTCAGCTCACAGGGGAGAGAGAGGTAGCTTATGCCACCTGAGTGTATTTTTTTATTCACAGTTGTGTCAACAATGCAATTCTGAAGAGAAGACATGGACAACCTTCCTGCCCCAGTGATTAGGTTGCCCAAAACAGGCTCCTAGTATCCTGAGATGACACAGAGCATCTTTCCTGGCCTTCAGTCACCCTTCCAGAAGGATGTGATATGGGTCTCACGTAGGTTCTGTGTCATATCTGCCAACCTTATGTGAATCTCTCAAGCATCCTAGAATGTCTCATATAGCCTTTGACACCTTTATTTATACACAATACGCCTCAGTAAAATATATCAGATGGTTCCTAAAATGTACATAAGAACTTGTCATTGCTTTTCTGTCATTTCTTGACCATAGTGAGCTTCTGAGATCAGGTATACTTATTATTATGTTCACATCAAAACCAGCCCAAACAGGTGAATATTTCATTGCCTGTTGCACAAACAAATGGGAAGTCACAGACTCTGAGTTTACTGAAGTATCAGGGAGTGTTTATGGTATAGATAAGTGCCACACCAAAAACACTGTAGCCACACCCGGACTATTTTCGGTCCAAAATAACTGTAATCTGACAGATGGAGCTTTGTGGCTTGGTACAGTGCTGTACTAATACAGCCACACAGCTTGCTTTAGGAATCAGAGCTAATATGTCTGCATAACATCTGCTTGGAGGTAGGTTTGGTGTCTTTTGCACCGTGCTGTGAAATGCAAAGCAAACCTGCCCTACAAAATAAAGATGAAAGGGTGCAAGAGTGCATACAGTGTAACCAACCATATTTTTAGGTTGATACCTCATTCATTTTAAAATGGTATGTAAATATTGAAACCCCCCAGACAACTAAAGAAATACCTAAAATTCCATAAATTCTTTAGCAGAGGAAGAATTAGCATGAATACAGACTTTACCAATTTGAAGGAGTTTTGGTACCTTTATGTCCTTGATGTTTGTCCTCAGTTTCTCATGCATCCTAGTACTTCTGTTAGGTATAGACACAGTAGACATTTTCCGAATAAGTAATTTCTCTCTCTTACTTCTTTCCATCTCTCCCCCAGTCTTTCCTTCCTGACAAGCTGCTTCTCTTTCAATCCCTTATACAGCATTTGCTTAGTAGTCTATCAGTTATCTAAATCTGTTAGGTTGTTGTTTGCTGATGAAGTCTCAGAGCTCTTGTCTGATCTAGTGACTAGGTCAGCAAGGTTGTGTGTCCTGGGGACTTGGGGAACTGTATGGAGATGACCTCTGACACTCATCAAAGGCTGCACCACACTGTTTGGCTCCTATCAGTTTAATCAGCTGGCTCATTCTTGTTCCTTTGCCATTCATGACATTGCTTGCATCCCTCACTGCCTGCCTTGCAGAACGTACAGCCCCGCTTACACGCTGCTCCTCCACACTGAGCATGGCTCAGACGCGTGGGCCTCGTGCATTGTACTATTCATTCTCATCGTGACTCACTTTTTACAGAGACCTTCCTTTGTGCTCAAAAGAAGGGCAACAAATAAGAAGCTTCCTTCTATTTCAGAGACACAGAGGTCAATATTATTCCAAAATCTTTTGTGGCAGGTTAAGGAGACGCTTAAGCTGTAAAGTCCATTACTCCATTGCCTGTTTCCAAGAATTAGAGCTGTTTAAAAAAAAAAAGAAAACAACAACAACAAAAAACTAGAACTACAAACCCAATAACATTTCTATGAAAATGTGGTGAAAAACACAGATAATACTACAGAAATCTTTCCACTTTTACCTAGCAAAAATAAAAGCAACAAAAAAAAAGCACAGCATTAGTCAATTAAAAAAATAAAATAAAAAATTAAGACCCTGTGAAACATTTTTCCTTTTTTCTTTTTCTGCAGTGTATAAGGCCATAATTTATCAGTAAAGCTAAAGAAGCTGTCATAGGTCCCTCATTGCTCTCTGGTTAGCTCCACATATGGGGAACATGTACCCTGGGCTACTTGATGCAGAGGCTCTGAAACCTGGCTTCACAGCCTCTCTGCACATACATCGTGGCTGCGTCTGGGCCTGCTGGGGGATAACATCAAACGTCTAAGAAATGAAAGCTGCACAAACAAAATGTGACAGCACCAGCCCTAAAAGTCTACTTAGGGCTTTGCACAAGAAAACCTCTCTGTGATTTTGGAGCCAGATTACAATGTAAAGACACTCTCACATCATGGATTATTTCCTTTCATCCATCTGTAAGTCTTCTCCCATGAACTATCAGAATCTGAAGATGGATTGAGAAATAAGGCTGTCTACTAACTCTGCAGCCCTCCGATGAAACAGCTTGTTTTTCTGTTGGTTAAAGGACATAGTATTGTGCTCTTCTGTGTTTCAGTCATGCAAGTCCAGAACCACCTGGAGATGGAATAACATCCCAGGTGAATTTGGGTCAGAAAGTGGCCGCTGCAAGCTCCTTCAGATGCCCAAACGTATCCCACCGTATACCATAAAAACTATCCAGAATACAGTGCAGCTTCCAACAATACCAGCAAGGCTGGTACTTGTCTGCAATGGAAATATAGTATGCTGTGTGGACATGGACACAACAGCATGAATGCACCTAATTGGAGCAATATTCAACTAAGCTAAAGCAATATAAGTTATCTTGGCAATACTTCCCTGTGCAGAGAAATGCTTAAACACTCTCAGCTGAATGCATTTTTTGAAACACAAGAGAGGCAGAAGATTATATGAACCACAGCAGCTAATAGCCCCTTCATTCATCGCTGAGTCTTGCAAAAAGAGTCTGAAGTGATTCCTGAGGTGGATAAATTCTGTTGCATAATGTGAGGATCAGTCCTCTAATCTTTGCTAAATCAACAGCTTTTTGCTCTCATTGAGCTTTAAAACTGTCCTGGGAGAACAGGAAGAAAAGCAGTCTTTCTCCACAGAAGAAACTCTCTAAATATTTACTACTTTTTTTTTTCCCCCTTGTAAATATTGTACATCAAGAAATCTTTATTTTCTGTAATACTTGTCAGAGCTTTCTCCCCTCCCCTCAGTCTTTACTATTCACTCTAAATTCTGAAGTGTCAAATTAGATTAGCAATCTCATTATCAGTTGAATTTGTCTGCCTACTCCAATATGCTTGGCAATGACCTGTTAGTATTAAGTTTTTTTCCATCTAATGAATATTTTAGCCATTCAGCCTTCATAAAATACATTATTTAAAGTATGTGGTTTTATGGTTTCATTAATAACTAAGATAAAGCATATAGAATGCAAATATGAGGAAGTGTTACTTTGCATTTTTACGTTGATGCTTTAGCAAACTATCAAAATGTAAAATATGCACTGTTGCACTGAAGTTAACAGCTTTCGTTAATTTGTATTCCTGATATGCCAGAGGTTCAGCTGTTGTAGATTATGCAGCTTCTCAAAAGATGATCTACCTCTTTTGATGTGTAAGCTACACTTAGTTTTTTTCTGCCTTCTCATTCCCTCCTCTGAGCTGATCAGATTTCTGCAACTGAATTCAAATCCTAGATGTGAATCATCAAAATAAAAGACTATTCATAGTCTCTTAAAGATTGGATTGACTCCCTTGAAGGTATGATAAACCCCAATGATTATTTAATGCTTTTTGTCAATATATGTCAGAATCATTGTTACACAGGAAGCAAGCATCATGATATATTTGCGAAACTAAGGCACAAAACTGAATCCTCATGTCATTAGCAGAGCCAAGATGTGAACACGGGTCTATCACATCCCAGATTTGGGCTCCATCCTCTGGTTTACCCTATTGTAGGAAAGAAGGGAATGCTTATTTAATTCTATCACCTATTTTAACTTGATAATATAGATTGAACCAATTCACCATGATCATAGGTGAATTTCTTAAAAGCAGCCTTAAAGTCACTTACTTTCTCTGCTTCTTTTCTAGGAGTAGCTTCTTTTCTAGTAGTTGGCTCTGTGCCCCTGCATTGCTATGGAAGCAAACGGGGTTCCTCTCAAGCCCATCCTTACAGCTGTGCAGAGCAGGTACACAGAAAAGCAGGAGCGTGAGGAGGAAAGAAAGAAAACTAAGAACACTACAAACGGCAAGCATTCAGCTTTCTGTACCTGTCCCATTTTTTCCATTAGCATGTGAGTAAAGGACGAGAACTCCACCCTAGGTGGTATGCCTTTCAAATGGCAGAAGGAAATCAGTTACCTGAAGTACCTCTTTTATCAGAGGAAAAGCCTCCTCCACCTGCAAAACAGGCGAGCCTCTGCTTCATTTAGTTAGCTAATTACCACAAAAAAGTTACATGATACCAGCATATATAACTCAGTTGGTGTAATACATTACACAAAAAGAAATATTATACTTTAATAGCTTAATTAAAATAATATGCACTTATAAACTTTGGCTCTAGCATCCATAGTTTACCTTTCTAATGGATATGGATTTCAATGGATTTTTGTAAAAATTGTGAACTCTTAAAAAGGAGGAAAGGGTTTTATAAATGAATGTTATTTTGCATTGTTTTTAGGAGCTTTTCATTTGTGTGGGGATTTTGGTTCTGTTTTTTTTTTAAAACACAGCTAAAATGAATGGAATGCTTCAAACTAAAGGCCTTTCAAAAGATACTCACGCTTTTGTGTTTTATTGTCATAACATGCGAATGCTTCTGCAAGGGATTGATGGAGGCTGCAGTCAGGTATAGTGTGCTTTTTTTACAAGGACTTCAAATTAAAGAAATGATTCAGTAATATAATAATTACTTTTCATGTCCACATTATTGCTGCTTCTCTGTTTATTAGAACATGACCTATATGTCAAGAAGTAATATTTTGTACCAGTGCTGCAATACATAAGACTTCATAGAAAGTGCCCTTTGATCTAAATTATATGACTTTTGTACATTAAAGCAATTAATGCTGAAATACTTAATGAAGTATGTGAGTAGTTATAGCTGTATGGAGTATCAGAGACACTAAGTCATTAAATGGTGCCATACAGCCCACAGAAGTCAGAAACAAATCCATAATTTAGGAGGAGTTCTCCCAAAATCACAAGTCTGGATTTCAGGATTGGACACTATTTTGCCCAAATGTAAGGGAATGGTATGCTTCAGTTTCTGTCTTAGTTTAGGGATCAAACAAAGCTTCTGGGACTAAAATCAGAAGGCATAGATGGGCAATTTCATTAACGTACTGATAAGATACCGATGATGCTGATACAAGTTGCTGCAAGTATCCACACTAGTCAATGGCACAGAGGCTAGGAAGGTAATGCATTCCTGAAAACCAGCTTGCTTGCCTGTAGAATGATGGATTCAGTATTGCAGTAACTGTGCTGTGTAGGAGATCACTAAGAAATGTGAATGAAAAAAATAGCATGTTAAATAAGGAGAAGCAGCTTTACTTGACACCCTTGCTGGGATGCTGTATTAGCTATTATTTAGATAATCTTTGGTCCCATGTCCAGATAAAGGAAACAGATCCGTGAAAGCAACTTCAAGGGCTATCTGGTTAGAAATCAGCCAGAGCTACCAATCACATTTTTAAGTGTTTGCCTACAGCAGTTAATATGCTTGGGCTGTTAAGAGAAATGAGACAAAATGTAGCAATACTTGGAACACTCTTGTGTCCTTGCTTGTGTTCCACTCTTGCTTGCAGGTACAGTTGGTACCAAGTAACTAAAGTAGAAATTCAGAAACCTCCATCACAATCTTTCTTTTATTCATCACACTGAAGAGTCATCCAGTTCCTAATGAGAACTTCTCTTAGTCACAGTATCAGATAGGACTTGAAGGTGACTTTCAACCTAATCTAATATATTCTTTACAAGAATAAGTAGAAGAATTCTGCTGACCGAGGGCTAAAAAAGGAATCAAAGGAATCAGAGACTATATGTACCATTTGCTGTACTGGCACTGTTTTGGAGCAAAATCAGCCCCACCAGCTAATAGCTGTGGCAAATACTGATGCTTAGGATATGGGGAAAAAGAGGGTGAGCAAATCAGAAAATGTTAAAGTTGTCTAATTAAATGTCTAATCCAGGTTTACATAATTAAGCAATAATGACTATGGGGAAGGGTATTTCCTGGCAGTTAATGACCGGCTGGAGGATTTGAGGGCTTGAGGTAAAGCCAAGTGTTCTTAACACTGTCAGTCATTAATTGCCAGGAAATGCCCAACTCAGGAGGTTATTACTGCTGTTATAAACCAAGAATAGAAAAATATAAAGAAAAAAGACAGTAATTACCTTCTTAAAGTGTTGAAAGCTGAGCACTGAACTGCCTGTTGCTGTGGAGACAGAGTTTTATTTATAGCATCAGTCCTTTGCTAGCGTTAAAGACTGCCCCAGTACCCAAAGGAGGGCAGGAGTTACTTCTTGGGGCTCCATTAGGTATATAATTGGTAATTTAGAACATCAGCTCTGTGCCACGGGCCACATAACATCTGCAGACATCAAGAGTATCACAAAACTTTACAACACTGATTACAAAATACTGGCAGCCACTCAAAACATTTTATAGTTACACATACCTTCAGAAAACATTTCCAGTAGTTCCTGCTTTGATCTGCAGAGTGTGTGTCTCTAAATAGGATCCTTGTAATGTCACATTCTGCTGTTTCCTAGAAATTAAGTACTTAGGGACCAGATCTTTAAAAGTGATTAATGCCATGGGCCTACTCAGCCAGACTGTGATGGCTAACCAATTTTACAATTGTGTAACTCTATTGATTTCATTGGAACTTCTCCCGATTTACTTGGGATAATATAAAGAAATTCAGCCTATTGTGTGTAACAAATGCAAAGTTCAAAACCTCCTTCTTACCTTCTTTCAAACCTCTGAAAGAAATTGTTCAATACTTGATTGGTAAAGTAGCTAAAAATAAAAGTAATTTTGTTTCTTCTAATGTTCTGTCATTTTTTATGGGATAGAGTTTTTGAAATTTGATCAATGATTCAATGAGCACATTCTTCCAGATGAACTGGTAAAAAAAAAAAAAAAATTGTAATTTCTACCATTTGACTAATTTGGAACAATAATGAAAAAAGGAGATCCAATAAAGGACTTAAGTACCTAAACCAAGATTAAAGCAGAACTGAGGTGCCTGATGATAATTGGTAATCCAAAAAAACTATTACTACTTTTTGACATCCTGCTAAATTCACTGATTGCATGACTTGTAAATTCTGGCTCTGTGCACACACAGAGCCTGATCTCTTTGATATTCTTGCAGCAGATGAGCCAGGCATCAATAGAATAATTTCATTTTAAAACACAGAGAGATGAAGACAGTTGGTTTCCACTCCCACCTTTTCTCCTCTCCTCCACCTTGTAGTATGAGTATTCAGCCATGAGCACAAGGACTATCCAACATCAGACACCGAACCTAGGTCTCTCTAAGCTCTGCTGAGTGCCCAAACCATCATTACAGGGTGAGGATTCACTCGATTTCCAGCCCCACTAATTTTGCATTCTTTGCTGATTGCAGCAGAGATCAATGGAGTGGTACTGGTGTTTCCTCATTTGGTCATATTTTAAAACACAGTCCTAGGCCTTCTGAACCAAAACAAGCCCTTATCTCAAGACTGATTTCTGAAACATGGATCTTAAGTCACCTCTGTAGATGCAAGCATAGCAGTATTTATACTTTGGAGACGAGTGAAAATAATGCCTTCCTCTTCTCCCTTAGAATCACAGAATCATTTAGGCTGGAAAAGACCTCCAGGATCAAGTCCAACCATTAACTTAGTACTGCCAAGTCTACCACCAAACCATGTCACTAAGCACCACGTCTACACATCTTTTAAATACCTCCAGGGATGGTGACTCAACTACTTCCCTGGACAGCCTGTTCCAGTGCTTCGCAACCCCTCCAGTGAAAAATTTTTTCCTAATATTCGACCTAAACCTCCCCTGGCACAACTTGAGGCCATTTCCTCTTGTCCTATTGCTTGTTAAAGTCTAAGTAGACCATATCCACAGCCTTTCCCTCATCCTCTAAGCAGGTCACCTTGTCATAGAAGGAGATCAGGTTAGTCAGGCAGGACCTGCCTTTCTAAACCCGTGCTGATTGGGCCTGATTACCTGGTTGTCCTCTGTGTGCTGCGTGATGGTACTCAAGATAATTTGCTCCATAACCTTCCCCAGCACCAAAGTCAGACTGACAGGCCTGTAGTTCCCCAGGTCCTCCTTCTGGCCCTTCTTGTAGATGGGTGTCTCATCTGCTAGCTGCCACCCAACTGGGACCTCCCCTGATATACAGGACTGCTGATAAATGATGGAAAGAGGTTTGGAGAGCACTTCTGCCAGGTCCCTCAGTACCCTCAGGTGGATCCCATCTGGCCCCATAGACTTGTGTGTGTCTAAGTGGTGTAGCAGGTCACTAACCATTTCCTCTTGGATTATGGGGGCTTCATTCTGCTCCCTGTCCCTATCTTCCAGCTCAGGGGGCTGGGTACCTGGAGAACAACTGGTCTGGCTGCTGAAGACTGAGGCAAAGAAGGCATTAAGTACTTCAGCCCTTTCCTTATCCTTCGTCATTATGTTTCTCCCCATATCCTATAAAGGATGGAGATTCTCCTTAGTGTTTCTTTTGTTACTAATGTATTTATAGAAGCATTTTTTATAGTCTTTAATGGCAGTAGCCAGATTGAGCTCCAGCTAGGCTTTGGCCCTTCTAATTTTCTCCCTGCATAGCTTCATGACATCTTTGTAGTCCTCCTGAGTGGCCTTCTCCTTCTTCCAATGGTCATAAACTCTCTCTTTTTTTTTTTTTTCTTCTTGAGTTCTAGTCACAGCCCTCTGTTCAGCCAGGCAGGACTTCTTCCCCTTTGGCTCATCTTTTGGCACATGGGGACGGCTTCCTCCTGTGCCTTCTCCCTCACCTCACAATTTTCCTTTACTGCATCATCCATTTGGAGGTTGGTCCACACAACTGGCTGGAGGCAGATATAATCTTGCTTTGCCTGTTCTGTGAGATGGCTGCATTTGAGCCAGATGCTGTGTAGAAGCTATATTTTTTCATGCTCTGTGCCATGCTGATGTTTCTGTGCAGCTCCTGGATTGAAGTAACATGTATTAGCCACAGCTGAGTAATGGTCGAGAGAACATATCCTCACAGTGATGATGAAAGTATCAGAGCCACCTAACCTTCCCCAGAAGCTTTATACGAAGTTTACACACTGAATACATGATGTATAGTCTCCACTCTGGGCACCAAACACCTAAAATTTAGAGGCTACAAAGCCTTTATTAGGTTTAGGTGACACTAAATGTCAGTAAAATCTATACTTTTCAAACTACTCCTCAACCTAATATTCAAGATAGGTGCTGCAGCATCTTCACTGTAAGCTACAATGCATCAGAATCTGGGCAGTTTCTTCCCAGAAATTTCTGGGTTTAGAGCCTCAGACTTGCAAAATGCGTAATTTTTTGCAGAGCTAACATTTCTTCTATCCTGGTGCATGAGCTGACAATGTACTGGATGATATACCAGGAGAAATACCTGTCACAGTCAATGCAAAGATGTAGCAGAGGCCTCAGCGATGTGCTGCAGTGAGGAATGTGCTTCATGATGGGATTCTGTTTTGAACGTGATGCTGTGACTTCTATCCTGCTCCGTGATCTCACACAGCAGACACAGCTGGCTGGCAGATGTGGCCAATCAACCTTATCTTGTATAAGAAGTTGCGGAGTAGTGAAGAGGTTGTGGATCTGCCCTGTGAATGCATAAGATACTGGCCTACACGGGGAAGAGAGGAGGTGAGGATAGAGCCAGTTGGCTAACCCTCAGGAGAATCCGGAGTGGGGAAAGAAAGGATGATTTTTTTCCTTAGGTCAATGTAAACTCTTGGCCTTTGGGTCATAATGTCAAGTTTTCCTTTTACATTATTAAATCATGATAGATTCCAGATTTCTTGGTGAAGTATAATCCATATAAAATGTTCTCTTTTTTCTTATAGAGCATGTAACAGAACTGTGTCATTCCATAGCAATTTTATCTCCAGTAGTTCAATTCTTTTTACTATATCCTTTCCTCTTGACTAGGAAAAAAAAAAAAAAAAAGGGTCTGTCCTACGCATGAATATATAAAATACTTCTTCTGCTCAGGCCATTCTCCTAGCTGTTGCTTTGACTGTTTCACTCTGGATTCTCTCACTGTCCCCTTCTCTGTTTCATAAAATACAGGAAGTGAAATATAGCTAGAATATTGGAACAGGATTCCAATTGTTGCTGTACAATCTTCTTGGTAGATGTATTTAGGAAGACAGTATTTCTGTAGAATTCATTGCTCAGAAGAATGAAAACTACCCAGTGTGTTCAGCAATGCAACTAGTTGACAATGTGTTTTTACTTTTTTACAATTCCAGTACTTATTCTAATGACCAAATGCAGTTGTGAATACTGTAAAACATTTGAGGAGCTCATGGCCAAAAGCAGTAAGGCTGCAGCCATATGTGTCCTTTCACAAGAAACAGGAAGGAAAAACTGGACTTGGCGTTTACCTGCTCAGACCAGGAATGTTAGACTGTCAGCAATGATCCCACACTTTTTGCAGATTCCAGATTCCCCGGCACACATCAGGTAGTCTGTTTCACGTCCTTTCGGGAAACTTCTGAAAAATGACAGCTGTATTATTAGGTTTTGGATGTGTTTAGATTAGTTTAGTTCTGGTGCTTAGATTGGAGAAGCAGACGTACAGTTATTTCCAAGGGAGGGCATAAGACATATGCAAAGGACCAAGGAAAACTGTTAAGGAGCCTTGTATTAAGATGCTTATACACAGAAACAACCAGAAATTTGTAATTGAGCTCTTCTCTGCTCTGCAGACTTGTGGACTGGCAACACATGGCTCCTTTGTATTCTCATTTAGAACATGCAAGAGTTCAGATACATTCTGGAGTTTGCTCAGTGTGAGCGTTAGATCTGAGTATGAGGAACTTTCTAACTCTGGAGATTATCACAGATTCCCTATTCCTCTAGTAAATATTTAAAACGTAACAAATGATAAGAAACTAAAAATAACAGTTTAAAAGGAAACAGGCATTGTACTGTTTATGACACTTTCTTATTCTGTGACACAGTTCACAAGGGGAAAAATAACCCAATATTGTAAAACCCGATTAATTTAGGATCTATTGTATACAGCTAGAGCACAGCATCCCATAGCCTACAGGTCAGCATGCTTCTCAATGCATATGATAAGCTTTACCATTTTATAGCTAATTGGATGCCTATCATGAACTTTTTAAGCAAACAAACAAACAAAAACAAACAAACAAACAAAAAAATGACAATCATAGCTACAGAGCAGTAGAGATTATCCCTACTCTTGGCTCAACAGCTAAAAATATGCTGCCTTTTTCTCTAACACCATGATAAGCTGATTACTTATAAATAGAAACATTCAACTTTCATGCAGACTTCATATATTAACAAGCTTTTTCATCAAATTTTGACATTTCTTGGGTCCTAAATACAAGCATTACAGGCAGAGCAAATGGGGATACAACAATAGCTATTGTAGTCTGTATGTTATCAACTACAAAACTGAAATGCCACAACCACACTACCCTGAGTGAGTATGCAGGCTGTGGTAGACCTGCTTTTGTGTTAGCAGGCAAAGATAATATTAGAACTGAGGCAAACCTAGAATTTTTATTTCATGAGGGTTTCAGCACCTTCATTTCACAATTGGCCATATAGCCCTCGAAATTAAAACAAAATGAACAAAATGTGTGAAAGAAAATGCCAGAAAAATTATTTTAGGTTGGTCAAAACATTAATTTAGAATAAGTAATTTGGTTAATTTTGATTTTGATTTTTTCAGATATATACTATGTAGTACTAGCTAAAAGAGAAATAAAGTATTTTACGACCAAAACATTTAATATCTTTGTTCAAGTGCTGTTGAAATGGTACATTTAAGTATTTTTAGACTTTCATCGTTTTCTTTTCTCAAAAAAAATGTTAAATAAACACAGTTTTGTAAGAGTTTCACTCCAGAAATTTAGTTACATATAAATGTGAATTCACATTAAAAATTGTTATTAAAAATTAGTAAGTGCTTTCAACAAAAAAAAAAGGATTTTTTTTCAATGTTCAGGGTTTTTTTGAAGAGAGAAACCCTTTTGTACCAGACATAACTTTTTTCATATCTTTCACGAATGTAAAAAAAAAAAGATAGATCTTTTTAACTAAACTTTTTTCCACCTTTTCCTCTTTCAGAAAACATTTTTCCTTTTCTAGAAAAATCTATCTTTGAGTCCAAACAAAATTATTCTCCCAAATGATACATTTAAATGAAAAAATTTATGTGGTGAGAAAGGCATATTATGTTTGAAAACAAAAACAAATAACACTTTATGGTAGATCTCCAAATTATGGATCAGCACTAAATTAAAGAATATGAATGGTATTTTTTTATTTTTTTATTTTTTAATGTGTGATAAAAGGACAGACTCGAAACTAAGGTTTTACTTTGAATTCCTAAAATGTACTTTGGGGAGAACATTAACTCACCAGCTGATTTAATAATCAGGGAGCCAACATTAGAATTACAGAGTGAAAGAATGGATAGCCATTATTAATTTCTGGCAACATAATGCACAAACACTATAAAGCTGATACCACGATTCTAGTTAGGATTTTCCTGGTGTTTTCCTGTTATTCATTCATGGGGGAGTACCATCAGACCATGAAGTCAAATGGGCCTCACCACAAAAAAGAAAGGCTTTGTAACATTCGTGATAGATCAAAATAAACCTGCAGTGGAATCTGCTGCTCAAGACAGTGATCTGTAACATGGACCATACTGTCTGCTTATAATAAGATCAGGACACATAACCATTGCTCAAGCTAAAAAGCTTAAAAAAGTTGTCTACAGAAATTGTGAGATGATACTGATGCAAGTGCAGTAAATCCAAAGGCCACTGAGGGAATGTAGTAGGCTTTGGAACCAGCCTCCAAAACCTAAATGGAGCCCAGTTACTTACTTGTACATCTCCTTACATCCATTTTGATTGTTTGATGCACTGATCAGTTGTGTTCTGTCTTCCTCTTGTATTCCTTAATACTGCACAAGGCTCACATTTCACAGCTGCAAAGGCTGTGATGAAGCTCATCAAAGTTCTTAGAGCTTTCCTGAGAGCTCTGACTGACTCACAATGGGATCTCTTGTGACATGTCATGGCTTCTTCATAATCTCACTGTTCTTCTGTACCCTTTGTTGCTGGATCTCTACTTTGTGTCTCAGCCCCCAAGTTCAACAGCTTTGGAAAGGAACTGCCAGCTGAAAAAAAAAAAAAAAAAAAAAAAAAAAAGGAAATATCCTTTTTTTTTGCTCTGAGAGCAGGATAATGTACACAGGGCCAAAATATGGTCTGGCATGGTGCATCTAGCACAAAACGGATAGGAAGGGATCATGTTTCTGTTTAACTGGAAACATCCCACATATAGAGGTTATCCATCTAGTAACAACAACAACAACAAAAAATCTCTCTCTTTCAGGTGCATCATGCAGTATTATAATGTAAATTTTAGTTAGTGACTAACAAAAATCTTACCAGATCATTTCTACCAGTGTTCTTGGATGCATTACTAAACGATTAGCAAAAAGCAGTACTTTGATAGAACTGAAGTTTCCTCAGAGAACAACTTCATCAAGGATTAAACTCATCTCCTCAGCACAAGTGGCTGGTTTTAACGATTTTGTTTTCATCAGATAATAACCATACACACAATACCTTCAATTAGATGTCTTTTATTCCAAATACCTGTTGAAATTTATCACTTCATAGATCCTCTACAGAAATAGAGAACCCAACCAAAAAAAAAAAAAAAAAAATAGCAAAAAAATATAGAAGTTGGACAATGATTCCTGGTACCTCTTATCTCTGGATACTACCTAAAACCGGAATATCTTCTCCTTTTTTGAACCTTTCTTGTGGAGGCTTCTTTCTCCTAGATTCTGCAACTCTTCTCTTAAATTCCAAGCCACAGGATTCAGATACTTCAGAGAAGAATATTGTTCACACAGCTGAATGCTTCCTTTTGAACACATGCACACTCAGCACAGAGTGAAAAGGAGATACCATTACCAATACTAAAGCAGCTCTAGTACAATGTATGGTAAAAGTCGTGAGGAAACCGAGGTCACCATTTCAGCCCCATGAAGCCAGTGGAAGCTGGCTCCGCTACTAACATTGCTATTCTCCTTGTGGAGCATCCCTCTCTCCTTACCTGGCAGGCCGTTTCCATGCCTTTGTCATTCCTTCCATTGTGCCAGCACGAGAGTTTGTGCAGCTGAACAATGACTCAGACCAGGGAATTGATCCAACAGAAAACTAAATTATTTTTTTCCTGGCTGTGTTACTTCTACCCTCTCTCAATTCTGGTTCACTGTGTGGCCACAAGAAAACTTGTTCCAGCAAAAGGAAAGGCTCAGCAAAAAGAAACAAGTACCACTACACTGGAAGTGCTGGATTGTATTAGCTGAAAATGATACTATGGATCCCAGCGACAAAACTAACTTGCTCTATGGTGCCAGGCAAGTTGCTCCAAGTCTCTCTTCCCAATTTCAGTCTATTTAGACTATGTTCTTCAAAGCAAAAATGTTTTGCTTACTATGTACTCACGTAATTAATTCCTACTTGAGGTTGGGGAACTGTGGTAATATAAAGAAATAAAAATAATGATTTCTGAGGGTAAAGGGAGTTTACCTAAGGGATTCACATTAGCTAATGGAAATGCAAAGTAATCATCACCTCATGCAGTACTGCCCTATACTGAAAATTGCAGAACTTGATCTTTTGTTTATCAAATTTCATCATGAATTCAAGAAACTCTTGTGAAAGACATCTGCCTAATAAAGGAATGTTTATTATATACAATATCTTTAAAATTAGCGTTATACTTGGCATTTGAAATGGCACAGATTTTTCTTTTCTTCTCCAGAAACTAAAATCACCTAAACATTTTTAATCTGCATTTTACTATTTTACACTATCTGGGCATATATTTAATCATAAAATGACTAAAACTGCTGTTTTGTGTGATTTTGGGGGAGGAAGAGGGAGATATCAGAGTACTTTTATAGCCTTTATATGGGCATATCAGAGCAGTGTGAATCCATCATACCCCAGACAAGGAAGTTGTTCCACACATGAAGTTTTAACAAGGGGTTCCTAGCACCTTCTGTGGATCCTCTCTGGCACTTCATCATCTTAGAGACTTCACTGTGGCTGTTAGTGTTTAATACTTTGATTTTGCGCAAAGACCTTTCCCTTGGTCTATGTTTCTGTTTCCCTCTGCTACAAACAAGGCCAATGGAGAAATATTGTGATGGTTAATTTTCCCCTTGAAAATGCACAGGGTTTTCTAGCTCTTCTCCCATTCTTTTCTGGTCATCGACGCAAATTTCACAAAAAGGAGGATCTCTGCAAATTAGCCCGTGGTTACCCTGGTGATGGAGGCATAGTTCAGCCAGCATCCCTACCCTCACTACCACTTGTGGAGTTGAGCAGAGACGGCATTAGTAGGAAATATCACTGCAGGGCTATCCAAGGAGAGAACATTATTCTCTTAATTTCCTTGATTTAAATTAGTAGTAACAGTACTGAATATGATATGAAGTCCATCAGCAAGAGAAGATTCTTTTCTTCAGAGACCCTTTAGGCTATACTTTTCATCCCATATCCAACTGCTGATGCTTTTTAAAAAATCATTTTTGCTTTGCTAGTGTCCCAGTAGGAGTTTAAGAAGTCAGTTGCAGCCGGTTGTACTTTCTCCTTTCTCTCAAAAGGGGACAAAGCCTTCAAACGATTTGAATAAACTGTGATTACATCTTCATTTGTCAGTAATAGGATTACCACGCTGATAAAAGTGACTTCAGACAAACATACATGTTTAAGATTGGTGTAAATTACCCAAGAGGGTCGAGAAAATCCTTTGGACTCCTTAGGGCCCTTCCCTCCCTCTTTGAAAGCTGGCTGGCACCAAGTGGCCTCAATAGGCTGGGACCAGCTGACGATTCCCTGCTGGGGGTTGTGGCTGTTCTCCTGTGCACATGCTTGCTGAACTGGAAAATACAGTTATACACATCCAAGCCCACAGATAGTTTTTTCACTATAGCTAACAAGCTAAAGATTTTTCAACTAATTGATTTTATCTCTGGATGAAGGAGATATCATAAATCTGAGTCAGCTAATAATGATTAAGAGATAAAGACAACCTGAGAAAAATATAAGTGCTGTTGCCACTAAATGCTGATGGACTCCATGGTGAGATAATCTTTTTAACATGGCAACCCATCCCACACAGAAAATGTTTGTCCAAAGGTCCATTTGTGAAGGAGAATAAATGGGGAAATCTGAAAGCAAGCAGGAAAGATATGAGTGAGAAATGAAACACAAATTTAAATCCTGTTAGGGCTAAAGAAAAAGAAAGGTTTGAAAATAATCCTACTTTGAGTCTCTATAATGAATTGCGTATTCCAGTATGGAGGGATTGCTCAGGAGGATTCTAAACCTCTGTAGAGAACAAGCAGCATGGGATTAGTTAACTCTGTAGTTGTCCTAAACTTCATGAAGTCTTGATTCTGCCATCCATATACCTTTTCAGTGGGTTTTACTTGTATTGGCATCAGTGGGATTCCTTGTTCAGTTAAATACTACCCAAAAATATATGGACTGCAGAGCAGGGTGTTTATATTGGAAACTGAGAAATATAATTTGAGTATGTGGGCTAGTCTAGTGGGGAATAACTTAATTGAAGTGAACTGAACTACATCAGAATTACATATGCAAAACTCAGGAAAAAAGGAAAGAAAAAGTATGCAAGTTTCTTGCAATTGCTATGCAAGAAAATGTATAGTAATTAGACAATTGCTATATATGATACACAGCCTTGAGCAGCTAGCCAAAAAACACATTGTGGTAAGATTGGTCAAAGATTTGCTGATGGCACTTTTTACATCTGCCATTTTTTCTTGAATACATTACAATATTTTGTGGGAATTCATTAATGTAGTCAAAATTTCCTACTAGAATTAAACAGAGCTTTTCTTTTGCCTTTATCATATTGCAGAACATAATGTAATAAACTTGGATATAACATCATAACACACTGGAGGAGAAGAAAGATTCAAAGACAGAGAGAACATGATCAGAATCTCATGGTAAATATATTCACAATTATAAAGAAACTATCTGGACAGATATGTCAGCATGATGTGGACTACAAGGAAGGGATAGATGAGAAGATTACAGTTGTCAGGTTCTTCCAGTTGACTTTGGAAGAAGAAAAGTCTAGAATTCAGTGAAAGCAAAATAGCAAGGTTTTGATATGGGAAACATGAAAAACTGAAGTATAGAAAGCGTTTCCAGAAAGGAATTGGAATCACAGATGATATGCATTTTTACAGTGACATGTATAATATTGTAGTCATCATTTGTGACAAAAAAAAGGAGGATAAAGGGAAAAAAACCACCTTGTGACATTGTGACAAGCATTAACAACTTGACAAGTGACAGAATGACAGATTTTAAGTACATCATCTAAATGGACAGATAGCTAGCTCAGTATAGATGAAAGGTGATAGAAGATACAGGTCAAAATAATAGATAAACAGATTTTTGAGCCTTTACCACAGGAAGGGCAGTAGAACGCACATAAGAGGAGAAGGTTGTGGAATCAAAAAGTTGAGAGAAAGAACTCTGGTGGACAGCATAAAAGAAGAAAAGGAGAATAAACAACCTATTAAAAAAAAAAAAAAAAGAAGAAGAAGAACAACAACAACACTACAGAAGATTAGAAAAAGAGAGAACAGAGACAGGAATTAGTCATAAACAAAGAAAGTAGTGAGCCTGACAGAAAAATAACAGAAGGGTATTGTCAATGGCTTGGTAAGAAGGTGAGAGTCTGGCAAACAGTGAGTTGGCAGGAAAATTAATTAGCAAGTGTTCAAGAACACAAGCCAAGCTGTAAAATAAGGCAATATAACTATTGCAAGGATTACCAAGTAACTGCGGCAGTGAACTAATGAGAGCAAGTAGGTGAAAGAAGCAGAGAGGCTTCTTGAAAAGTGAAATTTAGAGCTCAGGAGTTTTCAAATGACGTCAGAATTTGTGGGTGCCAGAAGCGATCCAAAGTTATACTGTGAATAGAGGGTGGTCTCCTTCCCAAAACTTTCTTCTTTCTCATGTTGGCAGTCCTGTCTAATGTCTGCCTTTGATTCTAAGCACTAAAACTGGTCAAAAATCTCAAAGAAATCTCCCTTACTATTCAAGCCATTCTTTTCCCCTTCACCTCCCCCTTCCTAATCTGCCAAGAGCCCCAAGAAAGTATTAATCTGATGATCTTTGAATCCAGTAAACACAAATTCTAAAACTAGGACCCATTTGCCTAGAGTGTTCTCCCACTAGCTACATGCCATTTAAATAGCTTATATAACTCCTTAATGTTCCCCCGCCCCTTCCTCCTTTCCATTGGGCACTTCTTTTCCCATTGACAGTTGCACAATATCCCTCTGAAAAATTCATCAATCACTTGCTGGAGAGAAGATTAACCAAATTTTTGAAGCCTGTAGTTCAAGGTGCCCTGTTTTATAGAAGTAGTTAATCATAAGTCATCATGGTTGTATTAGGAAGAATTCTTTACTACGAGGGTGGTGATGCACTGGCACAGGTTGCCCAGAGAAGCTATGGATGCCCCAACATCCCTGGAAGCGTTCAAGGCCAGGTTGGACGGGGCTTTGGGCAACCTGCTCTACTGGGAGGTGTCCCTGCCCATGGCAGGGGGTTGGAACTAGGTGATCCTTGGGGGTCCCTTCCAGCCCAAACCATTCCATGATTCTGTGGTGTCAGGAAGAGATACCAAGAACATAAAATACAGAGAGAACTTCATTTAGGCATTTATCCAATGGCTGAGTTTCATATGTGCTGAACACCCAGCAGCTTCATAAATTTACTAACTTAAATTATTACAAACTGCCAAACACTCAAGTCTTTCGGAAATTCTATCGTAAGGAGTAACCTAAGAGAGTTAAAAGCCCAAGATTCATGGTTTTCAATTAGACTTATACTCCTAATTCCTTTGTGTACTTTTAGAAATCCTATTCATGGACACTTTAATTAAAAAATTGGCACCGATTCTCAAATGTATTTCTCAGTTCTTTTGATTTCAAAGGGAGTTAGGCACAAAAAAACCATTGGAGGATTAGGTACTTGGTATATATGAGCAGCCCAAGTCAAAGTTGCACCAGGCTTTACTGGAAAAACACAGACTTTAAAACTTGAGAGCTGATAGAGATCACAGCAAGTAGTAGCAGCATACTTTATATGAAGCTGCATTTAATAACCAGACACTGTGACAGCTGCAATTTCTGGGTAATTTGAAAGTGTAACATCAAAGTATGAAACACAATGTTCATTGTGGAAAGGGATGTATCAAAAAGATTGTTTACAAGCTTTTAATTTTTTTACCTTATGAAATATGCAAGCTAGGAACAACTTCACTCTGGCTATCCAAAACCAGAAGGATATCTCACAATCATTTTTGAATGAGAGTTAGAAATGTCAGGTATGGCCACTCAATAAAGGGCAGTAACATAATCTTTGCTTTTTCATTTAATTATTTCTCACAGTCTAAAGGACTTCTAAAACTTCATTGATTCTCTATAGGGAGTGAAATACTGTTCCTGAAGAAGTAGAACATGGCACTTAACACTTTATTTTATACATGTTTTCAGCGACTTCTATTAAAACTACTTGGATGAGCTCTGTTATTACAATACAATAGCACTAAATTTTCCTATGAAAAAAATTACGGAACTTAAGCAGAGGTACGCTAAGTAAGCTGTTTTTTCTTGTCTCAAGGAATCTGTAGCACAGCAGGAATCACCATCCAAGCCTCCAAATCCATAAGTGCTCTAACCCCCTGACACTTACCTCTTCTGCAAGAACAAGCTACAAGGAGGCAGAAAGCATGTCCTCCATCAGATGGTAGGACATACATCCATTAAGCAACCCACATGCCTCTTATTTTGTCACAGGATATTATACACTGTCACATGATCATATTTGTCCCTGTCATCAAGCCACAACTAAGGCATACTTTTGTGACAGTCACCCCATCACCTGTCATATGACCATGGGGTCCTCCCTGAGATGATCAAAATGCAGACTGTTGCAACTGAGCACATCTGTATCATTCAGACACACTTCAGTCCATGTGAACCACTGCACATACAAAGGTTACTGTGTGACTTGATCTGGACTCAACACAGCATGGGATGGCTGCAGTTTGTTGAGAAGATTATCATACTTCTTGCTGTGTGTGGGACATAGCCATGAAAAACTGTCAGAAAGCAGGCAGTTTTAACATTTAATTGCGATCACTTACCCATTCCAAAGAAGAGTGAGGAATAATATACCTTCCTGATGGGTTGTTGGAAGGCTCCCTCTGCTCTAATCATTGAAACCCTAGTGTTTCTCTCAGTTTGGTGAAGCTTCTCTTCGATAATATCCATGAATTGAAAACACAATGAGAATTTCTATGACAGAAGGAAAGACTTTCACAAACGTTCTGCTTTTGGTACAAACACAAATAAATTGCAGAAGTAGCTACATGGCTTTATCAGAACTACTACATATATGTGTTTTCAGAAAGCATGAATTGGTTCAGATTTAATGGGATTTAAACCAGGAATCTAGTCTATGTATTCAGTTTCAAATGATACCAAGTTTTAAATTCATAACAAAGAACTTGGAAGAACTCAGGTATAAGCATTAAATAGTTTATTAATAAGTTTGTCATCATAAAGCCAATGATGCTTGAAAATGTATTTTCCTTGGATGTCCAAGGGAAGTGACTTTCCAGTCAGAATTAGACAACATCTTAATGAGTGGATGTTAGGAACAAAGGTAAATAGAGATATTCAGGAAAAAGGTTGCAGAACGAGAGAATATAGTCAGACTTGAAAAACCTATGCACGCTTTTCTTAGAGGGGGGGAATAGACAAAGCAAAGTGATCCCGATGGATGACAACTAACCACCAGCCTAGTTAGAGAAGAGAGTGACATTCAGATATCTTTGCACAATGGGAATGTAGCCAAGACTTTTTCTGAGTACGAGCTAAAATTGATATATTTTAGCCTATTAAGTTTCTTTGTTCCATATCCTTTAGAGCAGCTTTGAATTTGTCCCCTAGTTATATATACCATTATCACTAGTTTTTTTTTTCTAATCTGTAAACATTAAGGTCAACACAAGGTCAAGTTGGATAGTCTATAAAACATAAATTTGCTTTGGCTAAGAGAATACTTGTGGCTGGGTCATGTGATACTGCCCTTTCCTTTTATTTGGAATCTTTCAGATTAGAGAGCGATGGCCTTAAAAACTCACACAATACCCTGCAAATTAGTCCATCTGTCTATCAGTCATTCAATCACTTCTGCAGCCCACTGTGGTGATTGTGAAAAAGACAGTAGTCCCTGGGGGGACCTTCAACAAGGAGTTTGTGAAACAACTCTTTTCATAGGACATTTGAAAGGAATCAGTATGTTTTTGTCTAAAATGTTTTTCTTCAGTTTATGACAAAATTTCCCTAAAATGATTCTGCTTCTTTTAAAAATCTCCTTGCATCTGTATATGCACAAATACTGTATGTATGTGATTGCATGAATGGGTTAACATTTCTAACCCTATTACATATGAATCTATGTATTCCTCTGGAAGCACACTAAGGTTTATATGATGAAAGGCAGATCCAAATCCACGAACTATTTATACAAGGACAAGCTGAACAACTGTGGTCAAATAAAATATAAAGAAAATATCACAGCTAGAAATCATTTCTGAGAAATAAATCGTGGAATTGGAAGAAAGTTTAACTTCAAATGTTTTGGTTTTATTGACCAGCTCCATAATGTGGAATGTTTCAACACATTCCTAAAACTGCCCCTTCACAATGGGGGTAGAACACACTGATTTGCATCTTTTGGATTTAGGTTGGCTTTATGTTTCCAAATACGTTTTCCCACCCTCGTATGACTCCCTGCTGTAAAATGTTATGCCAGCAAAAGGAAAACAAAAAACAGAATATGAATCAGGGTTCACATTTTGGACATTGAGAAATGATGATTAAAGTTATCTAGATTCAGTTACTGCTTCAAATAGTAATATTTCAAATGCCATTCAAACTTTTCTTGGAGCTGTCTGCAGAAATCAGGATAAAGACCACAGTTTTAAACTCAGGGGATAAACACAGGCTTCAGAATTTAGAAAAGAATGACCTGAAACATATTAGGCACCTGCAGAGCTGACCACTTCAGAGGTCTTGCGGTGGTTTTAGAAGAACCTTCCTGCATACCTCTTGCCAACAGTCATCACTAACCTAACAAAGCTACCAAATTCTTCCATAATACTCATAAGCTAGTATTTTTTATCTGCCTTACAATTTGGTAAGTATTGAATTTAACTTGATAAACTTTGAGGTGTCAACTTCCCTTCATTTTAGATAGCTGAAGAAAGTCACTAAATTCATTTTTACAACAAAGGAGCTAAAACTACTGTTATCAGTACTTTAAACTTAAGCACAGACCAAAAGACAAAACAAAGGTGTTTGCAAGCACACATGGGAGAAATAATATAATATGGAGATAGTCTGAAAAGGTGTGATACGTGTAGCAGATTGGCCAGAGAAGATGAGAGAAAAGGCAAGAAGAAAGTACCAGATGTAACAACAGAAGTAGTGCAAAAATATGAGAACTTTTCAGCCAGAGGCTGGATTAAAGAGTGTTGGAGCTTTCCATGAAGGATTTGTCTCCTCTTTGATTCCTTTTGTGTTTAGGGAAACAGAGTTTTGTACGTTGTAAATGAGTGGGATTGCATCAGAGATGCCAGGTTCAATTATCACTTATTCTAACGAAAACAGTTAGTGAAGCTCTGCACATTGGCTAACTGTTTTGTTTTAAAACAAAACAAACAGTAATAATACTGATGCTAATCTGATGCAGTGTTGATCCTTTATCTGGGAAATGAATTACAAATTATGTCATGTGGCAGACGGATGTACCAGAAAATAGTAGGAACAAAATGGTGACTGCATGCTACATATAAAATATGAGCAGCCTGCCTTCTGACTTTTTTGTAAATGTGAATTTACATGCATTTAAATCATACACATTCTATTAGGAAATTAACTGAAGCCCTCTGACTTCAGCAAGATGCTGCTTGGATTTGCTCCCCAATGGAGGAGTAACATTTTTCACGAATGCGTGAAGGGAGAGTAATGTTTTTGAGCTAGGCCCAGCTGTATAAACTTGACAACTGTAAAGAGTAAGGGGATTTTCCAGTTGCTGGGGTGGTCTCCTATTGGTATCACTGATGATCACTGGATTGGAGTACATCTCTACTGAAGCAAAAGATAGTGATGCACTGTTTATATTCCTACAGTGAATTACTCTATAGTCAATCAAGATCACAGGCCCCTGAAATAACAAACAAGATTCTATCAGCTTGGAGTACAAGGCAATCTTCATGCTCAAAACAGAAGTTGTTGTCCTCTGGAGCTATTTTCTTGTATATGGAAGAAGAAAAAAGCCATAGATTAGGTATCAAACAGAAAATGTTGCTACTCATAAAGCCCTATATGTCAGCATTCTTGTTCTATCTGCAAACAATTCATAAAGTAGTTCTTTAAATAGTGGAAGCTGACTGCTATATATTACCATTGAGAAGGCATGGTTTGGAACTTGACACTGGTTTGGCTAGACCTCTGCAGGGCTTCAAACTCAGATTTCTTGCAGAGATGTTTTATAATCAGATGGACTATTTCAAACAATAGTTTCAGAAGCTAATATAAAGGTAGAACACTAATCACTCTTTAATGCTCTGTATTACTGAGGTAATGTTTTACCACACACCACCACGATCCCAACTTCATTTGTGACCATTAATTTCAGTAAATATTTTTTTTGAAAGAAAGACCATGCCTTTCACAACTGATTAATGTGTTGGTTGATAAATGGTCTTCAATTAAACAAATCGTAGCTGCATACACCCAATATTGTTATTCTTTTTGTAATTAAATGAGAATCCCAAGAGAAATTCAGCTAATTACCAGGACCTGGATCTTGGAAATTTCCTTGAACTATTCAGGTTGCTTAAAAGATGGTGTCAGACAAAATGCCAATCATATGTTTGACATTAGTCTGTGCTGTAAAACGTACTTTATAAGCACTAAATCAACACCAGCAAAAAAAAGGATGACCTGGCAGGTGGCACTGGGTTCTACTGAGTTGCACAAGATCTGCCAGGAGGCAACACCACCTGACATTCTACAAATGAAGGTAACAAGGTGGAAATTTGGAACAAAATTGGGAAAAAAAATCACACCATTTACCTGAACTACACTGGTGGTTAGTACGCATCCTTTTTTCATCACTAATTATGTTAGACCATTTAGCAAATGTTATAGTCAAAATATTATAGTGGGTAAGTTATTGATACAGTCACTGGAGAAAGAGAATAAAATGTTTAACACCTGCTCTTAATAAATCACTGGAATGTTGCATTTGATGGACTGCTGGAAAAGAAATGAAGTCCTAGTCTCTATATCACTTTGTTAACAACAGAAGGTTGGAAAAACAAAGCAAAACAGAGGAAAAAAAAGACTGCATTTTAATTCTCTGTTTATGGCCAAACGTACATTACAACTCAAGGAGTAAAAGTTAAATGTTGTAAATGTTAAATGTTGCTGTCCACATTATCATTCCAAGCACAACAGCCAGATACAACAGGCAAAGAGGGGACAAAACATGGATTCAGACTTGTCCTGCCTTCCAAGTGAAAATTAATAAGAAACTGCTCCTGCAATGATGCAGCAAGAGATTGCAGCCCTCTCTTACCTTTTCCTTCTCCTTCACCTTTCAAGTTTCACCTAACAAGCTGTTGAGCAAGGATAAAACAATGACCCTGAGGAAATGGAGTCAAGCTGCGACAGGGGAGGTTCAGGTTGGGTATCAGGAAAAGGTTATTCACCGAGAGGGTGGTTGTGCACTGGAGCAGGCTCCCCAGGGACGTAGTCACGGCACCAAGCCTGTCGGAGTTTAAGAAGCATTTAGACCATGTTCTCAGTCACATGGTCTGAATTTTTGGGTAGACTTGTGTAAAGCCAGGAGCTGGACTCGATGATCCTTGTGGGTCCCTTCCAACTCAGAACATTCTATGATTCTATGATTCTATGAACTACAGTTTGGTTCATGTGAAACAGGTAAGGTGGCAAAGAGGAGCAAACTTCCTTGCATAAAATATTTCTGGTAGGAATAGTCCAATCTGTAATACTTACCTGGCTAAGAATCAGAAAGCAAGCTGACATTGAATTGGCTTTATTTTTGCTTTAATGACAGATTTATTTGTCCCAGTAAGAACACCTAATCTCAAGAAATACAATTTCTGACAAATTATGGGTTATCCACAGTCTTAAGTAGATACTGGCGCAGAGTTGCACTTGTGTAGGATACCCTGGGGAAGCGAAGGGAGGAGAGCTGGAGTTCAGGTTCCACTTCAACACCACTCTCAGCTAGCGCTCAAAGGAGGGGACAGACACACTCTCTGGTGTAGGCACTCAGAATTACCTCTGTCCCAAGTTTGTGGGTGAGGATAACTCTTAAATACACACATACAGTCAAGCAAGGGGTGTCCAACCCAGAAATTTCCTTCACAGGCTCTCTGCAAAGAAATATTTGTTTGATAAGTGATAATTTTGTTGTTGTTGAAAGATGGCAGCTATTTCAAAAGAGCTGTCAACATTACTGAAAATGTAGAAAACCTACCTATGTGGATGACTACATCCTGCTTGGGAGCAAAGATCCCTACGCTAATGACAACCAAGTGGTTACAGCATGGTATCATGACACGCAGAGAGAGAAACTTGAAAGCTTTGCATAGCCACACTAGCAACATCAGACACATTAGCACCTAAGTCAGTAAAGCTGTTTCCCAACAAAGCTATTTTCTCTCAAACTCTATGCTACGGTGTACTACACTGCACTGCTTTTAGCCAGCAAGCTAGCTCAGCCAGAGCTAAGTCAGGAGGAAGAGGAGAAAGGGGGGAGAAGATGGAAGCACTGTCCTGCCCCTGCACCAGGCTCCTTTGCAGAGTATACACAGCCTAAGAAAACCGACTCCATCATTCTCATCCATCATATTTCATTGCACTCCCATGCAGTATTGTATTAAAATGCAGACCTACTAAGACTAAAGTCTCTGTAGTCTTCAGTTCATAAATCCAAGTTGTACAAGTTTGTGCCCAAAGAAAGCAATCCAAATTCAGCTACTAGAAATCTAGTTGTGATGGAAATGGCACATTAAATTCTCCAGAGGCAATAGATGTGTAAACAGAATGTAGTGCTTCCTGCAACTGAAACATTTGAATTTAAACCAGAAGGTTAAGATTGCCTGAGCCTATAGTTCAAACAGTCGAGGAAAAAAACACTCAAATCCCAAGACGAAGTTGAAGTACGGGTTTATGCTCCTGGTAGAAGTTATTTTAAATTACCAGAATGCTATCAGCTGAATAACAGCAGCAGCCATGGTGAAGATATAGCAGAAACCTGTGTTTCTCAAAATATCCTGCTTTGGCCAAAAATTTGGGATATTAGGCCTCAATCCATACAAAAAATATATATATTTTAAAGCTATCAAAAAATCCAGAGGCCAAATATTTGTTTATAGTTGGCAGGCCAATAAATAAGGAACAATTTTTAAACCTCTTGTTCATACTACTGAGAAACAAGTTATGGACTTAAATAAATAACCAGTAATGAATCTTTTTTTTTTTTTTTCTTAGGGCTGGATACTTACATATCTCTTAATCTACAATTTGATTGATGTCTTTAGATATTTTAGAAATAAACATGACCACAGAAATGTATTTAAAATGCGGTTTACTGCAAATGGTCTCTATAGTTTTGTGTATTAACAGCTCCCCAGAATCTCTTCCATCCTCCTCATGCAGAGTAATACCTCCCTGAACTGCAGGATCTCACTGTGTCTCTCTGTGTTGCCAATAGAAATGTTAGCAGAATCAAACCCTTAACAAATGTATGTCAACATGGTAATAATAGATTCCAGTCGTGCACAGACTTATGCATGTGCTTAATATCAAGCACATGAGTAACTCCAGGCTAGAACCTGAGCATACAAAAGAGCATAGTCCAATTCGTTGAACTCCTGTGTACTTTTTGATAGGTATCCTTTTGTTCACCACCTTCACCCCACCCCCTAAAACACAATTCTCCCTTTTATTAGTTTCCTAAACACAGATTTTCCATCAGTTAGTGCTTTTTAGGTCTCAGACCAAAGAAAATATCTAAAAACATTAGAATATATTAGACAAATACAAAAAATACCAACAGTTCTAGATTTTATTAAAATAAATAAACATGTACCCTGGCCTTCTACATTAAATATACAGGAGAGGCAACAACTTAAGGAAACAAAAGCAAAGCAAAGGAAAACAAACAAGCCATTTTCACATTGTGAAATTCAGTGGGAATTGTGCCAACATTAGGACAGTTTTTGAAGCCCATGTGAGTTGGGCTAAAATCTCATCTTGAACTCACATTACTTTTCTCTGATATGCTTTTGACATATGCCTCCAAGGTGACTTAATAGAGTAGATGATTGTATGCAGCATTTGATGTGCTATGTTAAGCACCACAGGGTGAGCTGAGGATAGTTTCAGTCTTGACTTCCTGGCTTCTGTAGGTTCATCAATATTCTGCCAAGTTATTTTTTTATCCCCATGTATGAGTAGAATACAGCACTATTTGAAGGCAGGAAAATTGTTTATTATCTCTTTTTATTTAAATAGACAAGGTTTCTCCATGCCACAGTACTTCTTGCAAAGAGTCTTGAGTTATTGAGTCTTAAAGTAGAAAGTATCTTGAGTCTTAAAAGTAGAAATCACTGCATAGATCTGACTTAAACTCTCAGTGAGTATCAGAAAAGACTTTTTGATGTAAAGTGCTTTGGCTTCTTGATTCCCAGCTGTAACAAATCTTTGTTTTTTTCTTTTTTCTTTTTTTTTTTTTTTTTCATTTTAAAGAGATTATCTACTATAGAGTACCTATTATTTTACTGTTTCATGCCCTGTAAACACTGTTTTCACGCTTGTTGTCTCTTCCCGCGGTAGTAACTTGTGCTAAATCCCAAAATTTACTTTGTTGCCAAAATAAAAGTAAACTGTTTTACAACTTCAAAGCATAAAGCTGGTCTGGATTGGATTGTCAACATCTAAAAACCAGCTGGCATGAATGCTTAGCTGTCTATTTTCATATCTACCTCCTCCTCAATTAAAGTTTGGATATCAAATTGTGAAGTGTAGTTGTTTCTAAAGGAATTATTGTAAGGTGAGAAACTCCCATTACTTTCATTCAGGTGTTTATCAAGGAACATCCAGCAGCAGTGATACAACATGCACGCTCCTGGCCGTCAGATACAGCAACTTGCATATGTTACACATCTTCCCCCATGTGCAACACGTGTGCCTCCAACTTGATCACTGGTCATCAGTGATGGTCACTGTCTGCCAGGACTGGGCTCTAGTGATTCATTCGGATGAGATCTTCTCCTTACTCTCAAAGGTAAATATATAGTTCGAAATACTGTGGAAAATCACTGACTTTAGTGAGTTGGAGTTGATACTATTATGGGAAGAATTCTGAAGGTATAAACTACTAGAGTGGTTACTGGTATTTAATTTTTAGGACAAGCAAGCTGTATCAGTCTATGTGCCTGTCATTGTCAAGTAAAACATATGTTGTGGTTTCAAAAGTCACTCTAAAACATCAATCAAAAAGCCTGCTTGCTTCATCAACAAATCTCAGCTTCAATCAAAATGAGGTTATTTTTGCAAAGGTGTGTTTAGTATTGCCTGCTTCAAAAAAGGAAAAAAAAAAAAAAAAAGATCTGCTGTTGTAGGAAGCATAAAGTTTCCTCTTTATCAAGTGATATTTTGTCCTTTGTTTTCATAACAGCGGTCACAGAACAGAGTGTCTGTAAGTGATTCAGAATGACCTGTACAAAGTCAGTCAGTCAGGGACAGGGCTAAGCAGTTCCCTAAAATCTCTAGCAGTGTCTGGCCATTTTGCTGGGGTGGGCATTTTGAAGGGGTGACCAGGAGAAGATAATTAACCAGTGGTCCCTGGAGAATGAACAGATGATTGCAGTCCAGGACCTAGGCTGCCTGCCACTCACTGAAATTAGATGGCCTGAACTGCTGTAACCAAGTACTCATTTAGCCACTTATGCAAATGATACATAAATCACAGCAAACAGTAACGTGCCTAGGGAAATCAGGGCACTGAAATCGAATAGTTCTTTTCCCCCTCATGTCTCTCACCTCCCCACTGGCACACCCAGTGCACTCTGTGCAGCCTATGCCACCTTGCTGTGGTGGCATTCGCTCCCTGCATTGCTTCTGCTCTTCCTGGGGGTCTCCACCTCCTTCCCATGCAGCAGATACCATTTGCCCAGGTGGGTGCTGCAGAGGGGGGCAGAGCCTTCCCCCTTCTGACAGGATGAGGAAGGGGCAGGGCCAGCTGCCATTTGAGAAACCAGCCTTTCTCTCTGCTCAGAAGTCAGCCCCAGCAATGGGGGCGGCAGCTAGCATCTGTTAGAGCAGCTCTTATTGGTTGGCATTCCCCACAGGTAGGGGAAAGCAGGAAAAATAGCCAATCAGAGAGAGCTTTTCAGCAAACTTTGTTGAGCAGACTGGCCCCTGTAAGAAGCTGGTGTGAGAAAATGGCCGGAGGTGAAGGTCATCATGGAGTGACAGACCTTTCCATCCTTACAAAGAGAATAGTGGAGCCTCACTGCACCTGTTGACAGCAACACAATCCTATGCAGAACCCCACAAAGCACATGGCAGCCCTTGGCTCACCCAAGTGTCTGTAATCCACCCATTTCTTTAAAAATCACTCTGGCTTCAAACACCACCACGGTACAGGCGGTGCAGCCAGGCTGCGAGCTGCTGGGCCTGGTGAACGTGGCCACTGGTGCTGGCGCGGTGGGAGCGGTGGAGGTGAGGAGTCATCACAGACCTGTGCATATGGCAGCGGAATAGAGGCTCTGTGCAGGGGCTGGGAGCACAGAGGCAGTGGACCCCTTCACTGCATCACCAAACACAGGTGGCCACGGGAGAAATAACAAATACTTAGTAGTGTGCAGATAGGAGGGAAGAACAAAGATTTTTATGCAAAATTTTCACTCCTTAGTATTTGCTTTCCCACATCTTCATGAACTGCAGTGCTACCAGGGTAATTCAGGAATGGATATCTTTGCTCTTTGCTAGAGGTAGATGCCTGATGGTAGGCAACTATAATCATAGTCTTATTTCCATGACAATCCAACAATGAAAAGTTTCCCCGGCCTCCCCATGAAATAAAGCAGAGAGACAAAGAGAAGTCGTCAGGCAGAGAAGTGAAAGACCCTCTTCGGAGCCAGTGTCATTTAACGATGATTACTTTGCAGCTCCTTGCCCAGCAGAAATGAGATGGCGGTGCATTAGGGTAAGAAAGTGATTACACTGCCTCCTTTTCAAGCTCTAGACCAGTGCTGTGACTTGATATGGTTTTTATCAGAGACTGCAATGCTGCATTACCAAGTAAGCAGTAAATTATGTCAAAATCAATTATACTACCCCAAGCAGAGATTCTGAGTAGAAAATGAATGGGTCTGGGGGTGGAAGGAACAGACACTGCTTATGCATTTTGATTAGATAGCTAGCTATCATCCTCCACGAGAAAAGAACAGCCAGCAAGTCATGAGATCAGGAATATTAGGTTGACTTTATCACACCTTATATTTTATGTATGTTTTACTGCAGCCTACAAATGGAGATCATGGACCTTACCAGGAGTCCTTTAGTATGACACAAGCTTTTCTGTTTCAAAGTACTTTAATTCAGCGTCTGAGAAAAATTATATAATTTGTATATATAGACTGACAGAAAAGGTATTCATCGTGCACCCTTCTGCCCAGAAAGTGTATGGATCAAAGAATATTTATTTCTAAAAGGCAAGGTGATCAAAACAATAGATTTATGCTGAAATACATTTCCTTGCAAATACCAGTACAATTTGCAACAAAATATATCAGACTAAAATCCTTCCTAAAATTGCAATGGATGAAAAGAATCTTGTTACAGTAGATTACTACAAACAAAGAAACAATAAATAATTTAATAAACATGTACTGCCATCCAGCTAAACAGAACAAGGTGAAAAATATACAAGCTTACCTTCAGAGTCTAGTTACAGAACTGTAAAGCTGAAGTAAGGATAGTGAAATTTCCAGAACTTGGGTATGTCCCAAACTGATGAGAAATATTGCTGTTACTAACTTCTCTTAAGGTTGTGGGCAATGCTTACATTTGATGATTCATTTTGTTCTGGATTGAGTGAAAAATAGTCACTGCCTTTGGAGTGGTGAGGCCTTAGAGGGATGTCTGCTAGGATGCTCCTATCATGTAACAGGGCATCTGATCATTTTTGCACAACAGATTGCTATTCAAGTGGACATATTACCCTATAAATTTTCCTTCAGTACCATTGAAGTATACGAATACTTCAGATACTCCAGAAGCAATGGAAGGCAGAATTTGCTTTTTAGGTATAAATATAAGTTATGCTGTTGGACCTGTGTTGACTACAAAGCTTCAGCTGTCACCAGAAGCACTTTATTGGTCTTGGAGTTTCTTTACACTGCATTAGTAGACAGTGACTTCTATAAGCTCTGGCTTTTCTGCTACAGAAAGGTGTACCACCATGTGTCAACATTGTTGCTGTTTTCCTGTTTCTGCAGCAAAGACAGGTAGAGAGAAGCCATTAGAGAAATGCTGACCCCTGAAAAAAACTCAGGAGTCCACTCTCTCCTCTAACACCCAGCTCTTAGGATAAATTCCTGGCTCCCTCTTCCAGTTGGAGGTGAGACTACGTTCTCTAGAAAGATGACAATTAAGTAACCCTGTCTGTATTAGAATGAAAAATAAATACAATAGAAATAAAAGAAGAAAAAAAACTAAGACTTCTATAAACTTCAGAGAACTTCCCAGCATCCTGACACTTAGAACTTACCCTATATTTGATTTACACTTTTATTGCCTTAGAAGCCTTGTCCTACTAAAAAAATCCTGCTGAAATGATCACACCTGTTCTGAAGTAAACCTGGAAACCTCTTTATTGAAGAAACCTGGATTTGATTTCATTTAAAACCTGGTTCCTAACACAACAGATAGAGAAAATGAAGATTTGTACCTGATTGACAGTCATTGATGAGAAATGATAGGCTTGCTTTAATTTCTTCCATGATGGAGTGTATACCCATGTATACACTCCATACTTTCATGACTGAACCATTGTCTTTATGGGTGATACTACTTTGATTATTTAGTGCTTCAGTTTCCCCACCTGTAAAATGAGTAGTGTATCTTCTAAGGTGTTTTGAGATCTACTGCTGTAAAGAGATATTTAAAAATTTACCATTGGAATGATATTTAAATAATATTATTGATATTAAATTCAACTGTTACCAAAGCTAGTTCTGTTACACCTAATAAAAGAGTGCTCCTCCTGGGAACTACAGTCTCTAATAAAGTTGCCTTCTTAAACACTTCTGAGCGTAAGATGTTAGCAATGTCCGCATGTGCTGTAGAGCAGCTCACACATTCTGTGACCTAGCTTTTTGACTGCCTCATAAGTGTGCAGGATGTCTTGAAGATGTCTTCTCAATCTTTACAGGCAACCTTAGTTTGCTGTTAGCCTGCAGACACCATCTTTCCTGTTGTCTCATGATGTCATGGCCCAGGTCAACTTAACTTTTCTGATAATGGCTACATGATGGTATCACAAAAACTAACAGCTTCATAAGACCAGTCCCTCCATGTTATGGGTATGCATATGGGCTCGTGTTTGGGCACAGTGTGGGCTCTGCTCTGAGATAGTTTTCTGGGACAATGATAATACTGTCATAGTCAAGTGTGGACGTAAGCACAGGTTCAAGCTGTGCTCTGTTTGTATCACATCTATCCAATGTTCCCCTCTATTTCATGTGAAAATAGAGGCATTTATGAGTATGCGCGCCTAATTCTTTTGCGATCCTTTTTCTAAATCACTTTGCCCTGAACAGTGAAAAAGCTGTACTATTTCACTCCTGAGGATGAATTTCAGTATTATTATTTAGGATTTCCAGATGCCCTACATAACATGGGAGTTCCCATGTTACAGTCTCAAATCCTGTGTCCCTTATTAAAGGAGATGGGATATTGTTTTTCTTCTTTTTCATCATTTATAACTGAGGAAACGGAGGATATCTATAAAACTGCTATGAAGCCTCTCAGGTTTCTGTTCTGCCTCTGACTTAGACTTTATGTACCCTGGATGAAGCAGTGTGGGGCATGAGTCGGGAGCGGGAGTTGCGGCTCTCATTTTGCTCTGCACATCTATAGGACAGTAGCTGTACAGTATGAGGTAGGGTCTTGGTTTCCACTTGGAAGGAATCTCCTGCTCCACCTTATTTAAGCTGCAGCTACTCTCTGCTTGCCATTCCTACCTTCAAGTTTATATCTGCCCTGTCAATCCGTCAGATAACCTGGACCCTTTTACTCTTCTTGAGACTGACCTGCAGCTGAGCTGTGCACAGTCCATTTCAGTGGTAAGCATAGCGCATAGAACTGTCTGTCATCTGCTCACCAGCCCAGCAGAAGAGGTGGCTGAAAGGGGAACTTCTCTGTATGCCAGCTGGAAGTGAGAGATTAGAAATTCTGATATTAGTACTCTCATGTTTGATGTCTAGCAACATCAATAGCAGGTACCCTCTATTTTGGGGGCTAGTACAGCTAGTTGTGGGTATACACCAAGACTTAGGGAGTAAAGTGTGATTGAAGCTATCATTAAGAGTCACTTCATCATTTAAAATGGATAGAGTTCCTTCAATATAAAACGAGCAACCTGGATGTAGAAACATGATTGTTTTATTGTTGTTGGATAAAACTTTCAAGGACATTTAAATGGTTTATTCAAATGACAGTTGTGAGGAACCTAGGCTCTTAAGTGACTTCATTGCTTTCAAAAATGTTATATATTTTTAATATATTTATAGCTTTCCTACAGAGGGTTTCTTTGTGGTCTCATAACTATCATAATATATTTTACAGAATAATTTAGAAAAATGTTGTTGTTTGGTAAGTTATTTAAATGTTTTTTTCCTTACACCTTTTCCTCTTGCATCTTTAAATTTTTCCTTGTACTGAAAAGCCTCTCCAACCCTTCAAAACACAAACTCAAGGTTTAAAAGAAAAAAAAATATAAAGCAAGGCCCTCCTCCTTTTTCAGGCAACTTTCCTCTAGTGTTTCAGAGCTCTAGGGGAAAATAAAGCACTTGAGCATAATGGTATACGATTCCATGCTCAAATGTAAAGGCACTATCAGCATAGTGTATACAAAGTGATAGTGTAGTGTCTGTTCCCTAAGGAAGAGTAGATAAAGTAATCTACCAACACAGATGAACTTCAAACAGTAGTTTTCAGCTAACAAAAACAAGCATGACATCCCAGATTTAAAAATAAAAAATAAAAATTCTTTGCACTTCTCAGCTTTTCCCCCAGGAATATTCTTCCTTCCTCCAAGTTCCATGTTGTCATGGAGAGTGATGTGTTAAGATCTGTGAAACTGGCAGGCTGCGTACTTTCAATGTTTTAATTCACAACTAATGTCCACTAAGCAAAAGGAGGCCTTGTTTTCTGCAGTAATAGCAATAACTTTAGAGTGCAGAACTGGCTGCAGAGTAGGAAACATAGGCATTTTACTTTCCCTGTGGAGTCCATATTTGCTCAGGTGTTTGAATTAAGTATTTCACTGAAAGCTCTCTGGTTTAAACATGCAAGTACTGTGGATTATGCCTGCAAGGTTATTTTTCAAGTTAATTCTAGATGAAATTATAAAAAGGGTGACAACCTATAAAAATCTGTATCTGTATTTGACTCCTGGAAGGAGTCAAATGCTGGGAATATTCAAAAAGAGTTTGGTTTGTCAATTGTTTCCAACTTATTATTTCAAATCAAGGTTCAAGGAAGAACCAGAAAGCTGTGTGAAAAGATCTGAAAAATAATTGTGAAAATGAAGAATCGAATCAATACCAGAAAGCTGAGGAATAATTTAGCTAAAAGTAAAATGGCAGGCAAGATATCGGGAGAAAAAAAGAAATAGTAGGGCTGAAGAAGAAAACCAGGAAAACTCCCTACAGCTACCGATCTTTGGTTAAATATTGCTTCATTTTTAAGCAAATTGGTCACAGGAAGCATTGCAAAATACTATTACATCGTTGATAAGATACATCATTGGTATATTATCAGACTCAATTATCATTTATCATCTTTTGCTATAATATGCATATCTTGTTTTCATTCTGAATTTTGTGGTGATGAGAGTATCTTAAGAGACAAGGCTTATTACAACAACATTTTATGTAATTTAACCAAGTGAAACCTTCTATTTTATCATATAAATTAAGAGCAACAATT
>VXAL01015925.1:63956-92274 GCA_013399475.1 Chauna torquata | reverse complement strand
CAGGATGTTACCATCCCTTAGTGGTTAGTGTTTAGACAAGGACAAATTATATTCACCATAGCATCAGCTGAACACAATTTTTCTGGCTTCCATTGACCTCTAACTTGTGACTGGCCCCCTGTCCTCTCACTCAGTTATCAAAATTCTATTCAAACGCAACCACATTTTGTAATGCAGGCAATCCTTACTGGCAGCGCAAGGAAGCTTGCATGTGCTCAGTTCTTTTACAAGCTGGGCCACATCATCTTAGACTTCTCTGCATGAGGCTGTTGCTTAGATAGTTTGTGTACTGTAGATGCTTCTTAGCATGGTAGGCTTTTGTTCTGTGTATCCAAATAACATTTCTAATTCTTCTGGTTGGTTTGTGATTTTTTAAAAAGTTATGTAACTGGACTATAACAACTTTGAATGTGAACGCAGTTTGTTAGTAAAAAGAAGCTCCCTCTCAGTGGTGTAGAAACAAGCTTCACTTAGGAGATACCGACTTACCAGTAGGCTCTAGGTTCCAAAGCAACATGAGAATTTCTGGAGACTCCAAATAAATGAACACATCTGAAAGAAAAGCAGATTATGCTTGATATTCCTTTTTAGCTGCAGAGTGTAGGGGAGATTTGCAAAAAGATGCTGATTGACACCTGTGTGTCTGTATGATAACTACGCACAGCTTTAGTGATTTATGCGCTAGACAGGTTTTCCATTCCAATTCAAATGAAAGGCCTTCTTGCAATTAAAGGCTCAGTTTGCAGTTCCTGATTTCTGAAGGAAGAGGGCGTTTCTATTTATTCCAGAAACATTTAGTGGTTACATGCATGGCTGGCAGCAATTTCCCACAATGTGTAAATTAGTCAATCCCAAAGTCAGTAAACTTTTGCTTTGAAGTGGACATTAATGAAGTGCACCATTAGAGCCTAATGATTGTTCACATTTGTATTTTAGGGGCCCCTCTTGCTTTTGATGTCTTAGTGCCTTGGTTTCTTGACTTTAGTTATCTAAATGCCAGGACTGCTAAACTCCTAAGAGAACTCAAAAAAAATTTAATGAAAAAAGTTAGTACTGGCCTGACTGATGTTGGCACTTCAAAGCTGGAACAGACTAAATTGCTGTAGACTGCTTAATTCAAAAGTGCTCCCTTGTGGATGACAGTGCATGGTGACAAAGTTCAATTGGCAACAGGAGACAGGCAAGATCAAAGGCCCTCTATTGTAATAGTTTTGTTCCATGAAGAATTGCTTATTGTCAGTAGTTTTTCAAGCCTTTACTGGCTCCAGCTTCATATCAGGATTCCCTGGTTCAGAACCAGCTTAAATAAATAATTATAATTACATCCTTCTGATAATACATTGCAGTTCTAAACACTGCATGTTGTGTCTCTCCAAAAGTCCAAGAAAAACATCTGTGTTAGGAACCAGGACTTGGGGAAGAACCTTCATTTTTGGAACCTTCTTTGTTCAGAGGGGTCCAAAATACAAAGTACCACAGAAAGTTAATGCCATGTCAGCAGCAGTTGAGATATGCTCCAGACAAAGCTGTACTGCCTGTACTATGAGGGCAATGATGCTGCATTTTCTGTTTGCATCACCAGCCTGTCTGTGTAACATTAAACTGAATATAATCCTGTAAATTGTTCTTTTTCTCTCTGATTAAGGCTCTAGTCTGAGTGAATTTACAAGAAATGCTGAACTTAATACTAGCAACGTTAGAACTATAGAAGTCTCAAAAATATTCATCACTCACAGTACACCACATCTTTGTTTTTCTTTCCTGATACATATATTTCCAAAATTTTTTTTTTCCAATCAGAAGCCAAAAAGAGGCCCCATCTGAAATTATCCAGTTACACTGGAAATCATGTTTCATTTTTAGTATTTTTGCTATTGTTCCCACCCCCACCCCCCCAGCCCCGCAACAGTGTTGATCATGTGTGAGGAACTGTTGAAAGACAAGAAAGGCAACATCCCTCAATAACAGTATTCAGAGATGTTGTCTGATAAAATGTACATGGCAGCGTCAGAATTGCTTTTCTTGAACTAACTATGAAAACATGTTTGGTGACAATTAAGGAAACCACTGTGTGATCATCTTCATGCATCATATTGTCAGAAGTTACTTCGATTTTTGATCACAAATGACAACATTTTTCACAGAAAATTTCATCATATTGTTTTTAGCACAAGATGAGCAAGTATACTTAGGAAAGGAGGGGTGAGCAAGTACATTTAGCAAAGAGGCAACAAAAAGAAATGTATTACAATTAAATCACATGCAACAGACTCAAGTCTGTTGATCTTCTCATTCAATCAATTGTTTTAATTTAAATAAAAAGACAGCATGCTCTTCCAATATTTCCTTAAAACACATTTATGAAAAGCATTAGAAGTGTGATTGGGTTCTTTCTTTCTTCTTCTTTTGGCAGGGTCTGAAAAAAACGTTCTAAACAGGATTAGAAATGTACTATGCCTATACAATTTAGCTCTAGCAACTTCACGGTTGTAAATTATGATAGAACACATCATTAGCTGCAGACTTGTATGTTCTCCCTTAATCATGCTGAAGTACACATAAGCCCCAGCTGAGCAATTATGAATAATTAAATCAATTAGAGACAGTCTAACACCAGGTCTTGTGGCTAAACTGGTGTCAGCATCCATAATATTTTAACAGTAAATGCAAATGTGTGAGTTTGGGTGGAGGGAGGGAGGTGGACAAAGGCTTATACAAATGCCAAAGCATGTTGCTTAGTGATGGCTTTACAATAATATCATGAAGATTATAAGCTGCCCTACCAAGGAAAACAATGGTAATGAAATTCCAATAAAATATTTTTGTACAAGGTTTAAAGCTTAGAAACAAGTTAATTTAAAAAGGATAAAATGCAAGGCCTAAGAAATATGCTGAATTAATTAGTACTTTATATTCACCCAAAATAAATGCTTTCCTTCATGAATTGTGCATAGCCTCTTTCCTTTTGGTACAATAGTTTTCTGTAACCTGGTGCTAAAAGCAAATAAATAAACCAATGTGCCTTCTTTAGAACTGTCAGGAAAAAAAAGTTACACTTTTCTCTACGTTTTGTAGAAGGAGAGAAAAATCTGAAGAAAACATGCTCATTTTGCACCTCAACTAGACCAATAACAGCCCTAACTGATATCTTGTAGAGCAAGCCTGATGTGTTTGCTGAAAGACAGGTTTTAGACATCTCTGCGCTCTTTCTAGAACATAGAAGATGTGAAAGAGTCCCTTTATTCCCTTGTCTTGATGTGCTGAACCACAGCTGTGCAATGATCTGCTTTTCCATGCCAGCCACCAGATGTAGTGCTTGTTCTGCCACCATATCAACACTGTGCTTGTAACAGGTGTTGAGTCCTTCTCCTACTACCTAGTTTCTCCCCAGTCAGGAGAAGATGATTTTGGTCCTCTCCCACCTTGTCTCCCTATGTAGGGAAACAATATATTTCCCCTTTCTCTGGATTAACTATAGACTAATGAACCAATTCAGAATTAGCATCCAATCAGAAGGCTGCTCTCTTAAGTATGTGTTTAAGCACACATTTCTATCCTATTCACTGAGGTTCAAAGCAACTCCTTACGGACATTTAAGTGCTCTCCTGACCTAGAACACAGGTCTGTACAACAGTAACAAGGATTTATATTCAAGACTCCCCACCCAACCATGGAAGCCAACAAAGCCTGAAAGGAATAATTAGTATTTTTCTACAAATGTGCTTATTTTACCAGCAAAATGACTTACAGATAGTATTTGCTATAACTGATTGCCAAGTGATTGTACAAATAGTGATTCTGCTGTTGTCGTTATTAGTTGATTATGTTATAGGACAATTTAAATAGTCATTAGAATCTCTGTTGCACAAGCGTTAATGAATCAACTATCCTGCTTTGAGAAGTTTCAAGGTAACTTGCTGTACTTACCAGTTATCACAGGAAACATTTTAATAGGACAGTGTCTGAGACACTTAAGTCTTATAGAATAAGTCTTATAGACTTATTGAAAATCATCAAAATTAAAAATATTGAATCTATATTGTCTTTAAGACTTGCTGAACATACAAACTGCATACATACACTTAATTCCTTTAAAAACAGAATTATCTGTATCCCATGTGAGGTCTTTGAGTATGCTAAAAAAGGAATTATTGTATTTATTGTCACAAAGCCTATGTAGCAGGTCAGTGAGGGAGCCAGGAACAGAATCCATTTCCACAGTGTCAGCCCACTGCTCCATCTGCCAGGAAGCTCTGCTTCCTTGTCCCCTGCAAAGTCATCAGCGTTGAATAATTGTCACATTTTGTGGTGCCTGTTGTAAGAAACAGAGCTTCATGTGCCTTATCTAACTCAGAAGATATTGGTACACATGAAAATCTTTTCCTTATTATTTGTGAAGAGTAGTTCAGTTTCTCTGTAAAAAGCATAATATCTCAGACAGAGTTCTACTTCTGACTAGGATTTCATTGTATTTACTATAAAAACATATGTAGAGTTAGGTCCCAGTCTTGCTACGGGATTGTCTAAGAAAACATCTAATGCAGGAATCAAACTATAAATTGTATGACAAGGAAAAAATGTCAAATCTTTAGACACGGCATTTATTTCTTCAGATGTGACGTTCTGAGCTTGCCCATGTGGTTGTACTGACCAGCATTTATGGTGAAATAACTCCCCAGGTGAACTTTGTGTTCTGGAATAAGGGATTTTATTCCAAAATGACAACTTCTATTTGGAAATCCAGTGATTGTTGCAGGATTAAATCACTTTTCTGCTAGAATAGACTAGCAGCTGTTCCACCATAATGGTTTCAGAAGTTTTCCTACGTATACCGGCACTGTTGAGGTTCAGGGGGCTGGGGAGGTCCCAGAGCAAAAGCTAATACTAAGAATGCCAGAAAATAAGGTGGTAACTGCAATGAGACGGGGCTTTTTTAAAAAAAGAACCCTTGCTGTATTTCTTCTTCTGCCTCTTCATCCTAAGGGAACACATTAGACTCAGCCGTCTGAACTCTTACAGTCTTCTGAGGACCTGTGAAAGCAGCTGCAGGAAGCTCTGAGCACCTTTTAGGGGAACGATAGTATTTTATACTTACTATTTTTTGCAGAGGTGGAAGTGAGAGGAAAGTGTCGTTCAGGAGGGAATAAAGCCCATCACCCCTGCCAAAGAATAAGACCACTTAAGTATTTGAATGATTATGCTGCCTCAGTCTGACCGCAAGGCAATGCAGAGGTGCCAGATCTCTGACAGCTAACCTGAGTGCTAGAAAGGATGGTGAGCTTAATGCACCGATACCTGCGCTGATTATGCATAAGCCAGTTTAGGTAGAAAAACAATCTTACCTAATTTGCCAGGTGCTTTGCTAAGGAGAATAATCCTCGTGCAGGAGAAGTGACACGTCCATGAGCACTCCACTGTACTAGATAGTTTTATTCTTCTCAGACTAGTAGTACTTCTGGGATCTGTTCAGTCCTCTCCCTTATGCAGTGTAGGCATGTCCTGCATGAACCAACTGCCAAAAAGTTGCATGGTGATGACAAACATTTGAATTTGCAAATCTTACATACGTAATCCTAGTCACTCCAATAATTGGAAATGAAATTCTTCCGTTAAACTGGTTTGATGAGGTGGGATTACTTTCTGAAGATTTGGCAGATGACTTTCTATAAAAGAAAGAAGAGACACAACTTCTGTGATTAGTGGTCACTGCAGAATCAGATCCAGTGTTTGCAATTTACATTTTCCATTGTATATATTTACAATAAAAGACTCCACCAGCATGAATAAACAGTCTGAATACCAGCTTATTTATATGCTCACCTTGATAAAGGGTAAAAGCAATTTTTAATTAAAAAAAAGTTTAGTAAGCATTACATTCTGTCTGAAATGCAGTACTTGTTCAACTACAAAATAATTTGTGAGATGCATTTAATTGATTTGAGATGTATTTAGATGATTAAATACAGAACTGCTTTATGTTATGTTATGTATGGTACTGTATCCAGAAACTGTCTGAGAAAAATCCTAGCACCAATAAAATCGGTGGCATAACTCTCATTGACTGAAGGAGCCAGAGTATCACAACATAATTTTTGTATGTAAAATTGTGAATTTGTTAATATATCATTAAAAATATTATAAAATGATCACTTGACTAAAGTGTTAGAATATAAATGCATCTTTACTAAAAAATTGTATTTCAAGGAAACAAATCCTGACAAAATACATTAAAACTGCCCAGCTACAGGACTGACGGATCCATTAGCTTCTCTGGAGTCATATACTAAAGTTAGAATTTTCAGAATCAGTCCTTTCTTACTTTGCCTTGAATAATGCTAATTAATTTGTTTGCAGGTGGGAGTTTCTGTAGTCATTAAGTGGCAAGCAGAGCCTTACAAGAGGAAAACACTTATTTACTAATTTCTCATTATTCATATTTTAAATTTCTGTAGCCTGTTTCATCCCAGTGCTCTTCAAAACCATTTTGCAAAATTCTTTGGAGTCAGCCATTCCATCCAAGATGAAACATTGCCAGAGAATGAACCAGGATATCTTAAATTCGTTCTCATTCTTGTGGGTTTTTTAGGTTTACTCTAAATGAATTTTCTTGACTGAAAACCTGAAATCGTTCTCATTGTACGTCACTAAATGTATCCAGTGTAAAGCACTGTGCGGAAGACATGGGCATGAGAATCAAATGAAGGAATTGCTGTGTTTGTTTAGGTGCTTTTTACAGGCAAATACAGAATCTGGGGCAGAAGCACTAGTACGCACAGACCTGTGTTCAAAAGAAATTCAGACTATAATCTTTAGCACCAAATCCTGGTCACCTTAACTTGAAGCAGGCTCACAGAAGATGCTGAGTATACAATAACCCTGCATTGCAGAGCAATGCAGTGATCCCTGTAGCAAAAATATCTTTTCCTGTTTCTGAAGTGTTTACTATTGAGAGAAAGGATTCATGTAGTTCAGGAAGCTAAATGATGTTTTTATTAAAAACAATCAAACAAACAAAAAACAAGAAAGCAGTTTTCAGGTGAGAGGAACTTTAAACAAAGAGAGACAAACAAGTGTGAAAAAAAAATTGTAGGAGTCCTGGATATCACTGTAAGCTAGTTTACTTAACATCTTAATTGTAAAGTAATGACAAGAATCAGGTGGTATCTTTATTTTTAAGTGACATTCCAATTTTTTACAGACATTATTAATGTAGCATGATTAGGTGGCCTGGAGGGGAAAATTGAGGATAAATTGTATGGTTATCAACTGCAGGTTTATTGGTCTGAGACTTCCACCACAGGGAGTGGCTGCTGTATGGAATTGATAAACGCAGAGATTTATAAGGTCAAGTTTTATGAGTCTACAGATTCCTTGTGGTGTATTACCACATCCTTATTACAAGCCCCTGCTGCTGTCCAGCTAAGCCACCAGAGGTAATATATTACACTTGCTTGTCTGTTCTTCAGGTTTTTGTTTTTGTTGTTGTTTTGTTTTGTTTTCCAAAGGAAAGAGGAACAGGTCAAAGTAAAATACAGCTTTCTGGGATTGTATTTGCAGCTTTCTTTGGGCTGTGGGGGATGTAAGGGCAGTCTGTCAGGAACTAGGGAGTCAGTCTTTAAAAGGTGTGAAAAAGTGATTGTTTGTGACACTGGGAGAAACATGAAGTGAAAATCTTAAGAGGGTAATCATTTTGTTTTAAGAAAGGTAAAGAACAGTTACATTAAACGGTGACATCTTTAGTACAAACAGACCCAGTGGACTGAATACAACAAACATAAGGTTCTCACTCTGCAGCTGTTTTGCTAAATGGTCATTGCTAATAATTCGCTCATTCCAGAAAATATGAAAGGTCAAAGAATTACCTGATCATTCTAAGGTGTTGGGACATTTGACAAAGTTGGATATGGTTTCAACGTACTATTTGTAGAACTATTAATGAAATTAAGTTAGATGTCTGTGTTATAACACCATGCATTAAAAAAAAAATCTCTGTGCATTTCTTATCTTTTTACAGAATAGTTTCTTCTCCACCATATCAACAGACAGCTATTGCATGGGCTGTTGATGATATTGATTGAAGCGCACTTATCAATTAGCATGTGATACGCCAATTAATGGAAATAAAATTGTTCATTTATATCACATTTCTATGATATGTCACAAGAAGGGACATGACTCATTGTAAGATGTCCTAAATACTTCAGCAATTATTTAACTCGGGTTGATATGTTCGTAGTTTAGATGGACAAAACGCTGATATCAATATAATCTCTCTGCATATTCCTCAGCTAATGCAAATTGCTTCTGCTATGAAAACATGAACTTACAAATCATGAAGAATTCATGTAACTTGTTATTGCGGTGGCAATGTTGCATATTGTTAAAAAAATAATCACAGTGATGAGTGCCTAAAGGGACAGCTAGAAGGAATGATAGTGTAAATCTTTTTTGATTCACACAACATATAATCAGGACACTTTATTCATTCATAGAAGACACAGGAGTTGAATGATACCTCTGACAGTCTATTTGGCATATTCTTAGTGGATTATTCAGCTGTAACACTGTTGACACTCATTCATCTTAACAAGCAATGGTCTGTCCCTAGAATCTGATGCAAAACTGCACAGGGCTTTAAAGACTAACAGGAACCTTCCAGTACCTAAAATCCGGTACATTCCAGTACTTAAAGGCGCCTACAAGAAAGCTGAGGAGGGACCCTTTATCAGGGGGAGTGTAAAGCTAGGACAAGGGATAATGGTTTTAAGCTGAAAGAGGGCAGGTTTATATTAGATATTAGGAAGAAATTCTTTACTCAGAGGGTGGTGAAGCACTGAAGCAGGTGCCCAGAGAAGTTGTGGATGCCTCATCCCTGGAAGTGTTCAAGGCCAGGTTTGATGGCGCTTTGAGCAACCTGGTTTAATGGGAGGTGTCCCTGCCCATGGCAGGGGGGTTGGAGCTAGATGATCCTTTGAGGTCCCTTCCAACCCAAACCATTCTATGATTCTATGCAGAGAAGGACAATTAAACTTTTTAAACATCCATTATATAACTATCTTATTATGTAATTTTGAACATTCTTCGTTGTGTTCTGCCTTGCACACATTTAACAGCGTTGTAGATTGTATGTATCCCTGATCTTTAGCCTTTAGCCAATTGAAGAAGTCACTTATTGCCTTAAGTAGTACAAAGTAACAGAAACTTACCTTGAATGGCCAAATTCCTGTCCACATATGAAGCTTCGGACATGGACTACAGAAATCCCTGATACTCTTAGTGCAAAGAATTTTTCTTCCCATAAAAAAAATATTTTTTTTCAGAATAGCAGAGTAGCATTATGACAATCAGAATTATAGCGCATAGATTAGAATAAATTACATTCTGATATAATTCCAGTCTTTAGGAAAATATGATTATCCAATGGAGATGGCATTGCTCCTTTACAGTAAAATTTACAGAGTTTGCATCCAATGGACAAGAGGTACTTTCAAAAGAAGACTTAGTTTTTCAGGGCTGATGACAATGCCAAAGTGTTTCATCAGACAAAGTCAACTGCTTGATGAAAACTTTGGAAGAAGTATGAAATATTGATACTTTATATCAAGTCCTTTCAGGATTCTATTCTACAAGTTCATCTTAAAATCCATCCATTTCAAAGCTGTTTAAGCAAATGATCTTACTTGTGTACATGAGAATATTCTGCCTTCTTCCAGCAACAACAACAAAATTAAAGGAATAAAAAAATTTTTTTTTACTATGCCTACTTTATATTACAACTTAATCACAGATCTTAAAACTGAATAACATGAGATCATCCACTCTGACACTCATTCTGCTCTACTGCTTTACACATACAAACACTTGCTGCAGAATTTAGAGAATGCTTTAGAGTACAGGGTCTGTGAGTATATTTATACTTGTTAAAAAAAATAGCTTTGGCCATATGGTAGCAGGCACTTAGGGTCAGAAATGAAGTATTTCTTAGTGACTGACAAAGTGAAATCTCTTTAAAGACATTTGACATGATGTCTTGGCTATTTGCTAAGGATCTTGAAGAAGACAGAATAGAAAAGCATTGAAGAGGAGATCTTTTTCTAAAAAGAAGAAGAATTTCTTGAAATGTTAAAACTAATTAAAACATAATAGGAAGGTGATAACAAAAGAGAAATAAGAGGGAAATAAAACACAAAACCTTGAATGTAAATAAAATAGGTTGTGAATAAGGGGAACGCGGCAGAAAGAGGAATACTTCAACCTATTCTATAAAGTAAACATAGCAGTAAACTTCTGCCTGTCTCTAAGTGTGTTTATCCTACCTCTGGATATGACAGTTTAGGTCAAATGCTGATGTTCAGTGATTTCTGAGATGTCTGGAGAGTGATACTGAGGCTAGGAGATGAGATGAATTTCTCTGGATGACAGCATGTGGGTTAGATCTCTGCTGCCTTTTGCTTGTAGAACTGATAGAAAGTTGGAACATTATCTTCTTTCACAGGAAAGCAACACATCCTGTCTTGGCAATTTTGGCTTCAAGGAACAAGTATTTAAAATGTTGTATGTATCTGTTTTATGGCATTTATGTTAAATTAGTAATAATTAATAGAAAAATGAGAGAAAGAACAGGACAGAAAAAGAGGTGATAATAGATGAAACAATGCAACTGGTACATTAAAGAAAAAGAAGCGAGAAATTGATAGTGAAAGCAAGAAAAAGAGGAAAAGAAAAATTCTTTTCCTTCCCTTGATTTTTGTCCTCGTTCTTTCAGTCTTACTTCCTACTCTTTTCTGTTTCTCTCCACTTCCTCGTTTTAACTCTCCCTCTTCACAGAAGGTCTTTTTTTCTCAGTTTTGGGACTGAGTAGGATTTATGTTTAAAATGGAATGTCCTTCTACCCTCACACTCAAATATATTGAAAGAGATCTATGTATGGCAGGGAAGAGAATGGAGGACTGCTTTTTACCTCATACAATATTTGTTCACTACTGGAAGAGAAAAAATGTTCTAAGGCTGTTTAATATGTTTCCAGACCCAAGGGACTTGTCAAATCCTCAAACAGTTCCACTTTATTAAGAAGTATTTAGAGAAACTGGAAAGTGCTTTGACCTGTTGGCACATCCTGAAGAGCCTCAGAGATTCTTTCATACTTAAACTCAGCATTGAAACAACATTAAGTCAATGAAATTTTGAGCTCTTTTTGTGTGCTATTCTCTTCTCCAAGACTTAAGAGAGAAAAAAAAGAGGTTTTATTTGTACCTGTAATTGTTGCCAGCTTTACACATTATTGCATATTTTAGCCTGCTCATTGAGATCAGACTAGGTCAACATTGATTTTAAAAAAAGCTGGCTACATTTTTTGAAGATGAAAGTCATGAAATAAGGCAATGATAATTCTGATATAGAAAGGGGAGATCAATCCTAAATATAAATACAAAGCAAACGCAGAGCTTCTATTCATACAGCTACCAGTAACTTATTTTGGTTTGTAAACTGTTAAAGCCTAGAGAGGTGAACAGATACCTGGATCTTTAAACCACAAGGAAGGGATAAATCTTTGCTCTCTTATTTGGACAGGCAGCTCAACCATGTTTACTGAATAGTAACAGATGGTATTAGAAATGTATAAGAAAATTAAAATGAGATGTCATAGTCACTGTAATAAACAATTTAGTCCTCTGTTTACATGGTAAAGAGACAGAAAATGTCCCCAGGAACTGTGAATTTGTTTTGTACAAATCCATTCATCAGAGCATTACTTTCAATACCCTCCTAGATTCAGTGGAGCAGAATACAGCGGACTACTGCAAAAATGTTGGCAACCTTAAGAAGCTGGACTGCTGTTCTTACCCAGGGAAGAAGGAGCTTGATCCAAAGTTCAGCAGAGTAAAAGAAAAAGTTTGCATGGATTTCAGCAAGCATTGGATCACATCTCATTTCTCAACTCCTCATTGCTCCCACAAGATTTTACACTCACGCATTTTCTTTGACTTCAAATGAAATTACTCCTAACTTAAACTGTTGTGACTAAAGAGATCTATCTTTTTAACACTTGCATTCTTCCTAATTCTCATACCTTGTGCCTGGTAATAAAGTTAGAAGGCACACGGTGATTTGGAAGCAGTATGGCCACTGACTTTGACAGAACTGTCTGTTTATACTGATACGTGACCTGTCCTTATTTCTTCATGTCATGATTGTAATTCTGTTTATTAGTAGTCAAGAGCTAATTGAAACTGGGACTTACCATTACTTAAATGTTAGGTACCTCTGATGATCCTCTGTAATCAATGGGAAGGCCTGAGCATTTCCAGTGGGTAATTCATTCTAACTCTTTTAGGAAGGAATGAATCACTGTTTAGAGTTACCACCTTCTCTTTATTAACTAGGTGGAGAACTTAAATAACTGAATTGTACACCTAATTCTTAGATGTGTACCAAGTCAGAGGAAATAAGCTAAGGTCTAAATTGCTTTAAAAATCAGTTATCTGTATTCTGTACTTCCTAGACATAACACTGCCTTTGGTTCCTTTGCAAAGGACACATATGACAGATGATTGTACCATAATGATAGAGCAGCCCCAATGAGATAGACTTGGCTGTTTCTTCCGGGAATCTAAAATATATTTGGGGATGGTCTACATGAAATTGTTAGCCACAGTCTGCAGCTTGCAAGTTTTAATTAAGAAAAACAAAGGGAAGAACAAATTACAATAACGTGTATGTCTGAACATACTGATATTGGAAATCTCTAAACTTTAAAATACCATGAGATGTCCTCTATAAGTTGACAGACAATTATCAATTGCATTTAGAAAATACTATTTCTGTTTTTCACTTTTTTCAATTTTTTTCTCTCCCTACTCGTTCAGAGCCCTGTTATTTTCATGACACTGGGGACTAGCATGATCTGACAGGCAGTGCATGGCTTTAAGTTTCTCATAAAATCCTTTTGTTTCTCATCAGCTCAACCTTATATACTCAGAGACTATTTCTGACATTCCTAGTTCGGATACATGTTCTTATAAAGCCTGCTGATCAATCTTGCTTCACTTCACATTTGAAAGACATAAAAAATAATTGCAAATAAGAATCAAAGACTTAATATTTTTAAGTGGAAAATGAATATGCAAGATTTTTTTTGTGTATCTGAATCTCTTCCTTCACTGGTCTTCCCTGTTAACATTTGACAAGCTGTGACATCTGGATGTGGGAAGAGTTCAGTACACATGCATAGTTATATGCCGGTCACTGTATCCCTTCTCTTACAGTACCATCCCATCTTCTCATCTCCCTAGGGCTGGAGCCATTTCCTCATTATTTTTTCCTGGATACTCAACACTTCAAATGCCTCCCTTCTGAAGGTTCTCCATCTTTGGATCTAGGTGACCAAATGCTGGCTCGCATGTCAGCTACTCCTACCTGGCAATTGCTAGTTCATTTTCTATAATGCTGAATGAAACTGGTTGTGATAGTTTTAGGATAAAGGAAGGTTAAAAGGGGAACAACTGCCAGGAGAAGAGATGAAGGTGTTGCAGGAAATTAATCGTTTGGCTTAGAAATTAAAGATTTAATTTTGCTGAGGAGTTTTATTACTGAATTCCTTTGGTGTAAGATCAGGCCCTACTTAAACATTTCTCAGATGGTGGAGTACTTACCTAGTCCCAAAACACAAGGGAGAAAGGCACAGCAAAGGTCCACTAAAGCTTTTGCACTGATTTACATTTCTAGCTGCATGCCTGTTCATGCTTCACAAAGCGGACCCTTGTCAAGAAAAATATGTCCTTTCCTATTTGCTCAACCGTAGTGAAAGCTTTTCCATTTTTTTGGTCTTCTTCACTAATCAGCCACCAGTGTCTAGCTGCAACTGTTGAGTTCGATGTTTTATCTGATGAAGATCATATGTTCAAATACTGTGAAATTCCAAGTTGCGTCATAGTAATAGATCAAAGAATGGACCTTATAGAAATCCCTTCAGAATAAGACACTTAGCAGATTTTAACTAGTAAGCTTTACGGTAGTTTAAAGCATAGGAAAGAAGCATTTATAAAATCATGGCTGAATTTTGAGTCAACCATATTCAGGTTTTCAGCTCTAGCGTGTGTCATTCCTTGAGGCATTTCTTGAACCTAGATGGGAATTCTATTAAACTGCTTTAAAAAGGAGTAAAAGTTAAGAAATTCCACAAAGTTTCTTCTACAGTTTTAATTGGCCACTTGTGCATATGATTTTAATTACATGATTACTTTCCATTTTCTGAAGTGGAAGAGAAGAACAGAACTAGCACTTAGTCTCCTTACCCATCTCCTGTGCCTCTGCCCATTTGAATATCATATACTTCTCTGGGCATACCCACTCTGCTCTCCCCTTAATGCAAGACTGGCTCCACTGTGTAGCTTCACACCACTTTCTTATTACCCTTCTCTGTTATGCTAGGCAACAACATGAAAAAGGAACCCTTCTTCCTGATGTACTTCCTATGCACAGGATCATTGCCGTCCAAAATGGAACAAGAAGGATCACGGAGTAAATCACAAGGAGAGTCTTGCTTGAATGTTAGCATTATGCCAAACAACGAGCAACTAAACTTAGGCTTTTGTTACATGAAATATTAGACAGTTTTAACAGTAGGAAGTGTCATGGGTTTACCTCTTCTTTATATGCTTGCATTGCAGTAGTGCAGAAGAGTTTCATCTTGATCCGTTACTGCATTCTGCTGGCAAAATGAAAATGGAGTTTAAAAAAACGTTCCTGATTCCTAAAAGCTAAGCTATAAATCTTCCATTCTTTTATTATTTACTTTCAATCTTTATTCAGAAATAGTGAATTCTCAGTTTTACAGGTCATCTGTGATTACAGTTTAGCCAGCCCTGGAAAATTTCACTGTTAAGGTCTAGTTACTGTTATAGCCATACATATATGAAGCAGCTGTGATTGGTGTCTGCAAGTGCTACCCTGAGATAGCGATGATCACCCGTCAATTGGGAAGGCAGGCACTGAATGTTGGGGAGCTCATGTCAACACAGCAACACAAGTTCCAGCTGTTTTTGTTGTTAGAGTTGTACATTCCAAAAACATTAACAAAGACAGAACAGACTTACTGTAAGTCACCATTTGTACCAGAGAATCATAATGCCTGTTTGAAGCTATTTCACTAGCTCAAGCTGAAGTTTGCACAGCCTTACTTGGCTACAGAGAAGGTTTGCAATGATAGAGCAGTGGTGGTGGCTGGCCCATGATGGATATATCTAGGGAAATCCCCCATGCTGGACAAGGTGTATATTTCTCTCATTGTATATATCCCCATGTGATAATAACAATACTGATCAGATAGATCAGTAAAATATTGGCTGCTCCATCCCTCAGTATACATAACATGAAGTAATGATGTAGTTTGCCCAAAAAAAGGTGAGGGAAAGCAAATGTGTGAATCCTCAGCGGACAGGGTCTGCTCCTGACTATTTCGTTTCTTTTTTGCATGGTGTTTTTACTCAGTGTCATTCTGCCTAGAGATTACAATTTTGACAAACTCTGAATAAACCAACAGTTGTGTTCTGGGAGGCTCGAGCTTTTCTGAGTAACACATGCACTACAGCTGCAGTTGAAATCTGTTTCATATTTAGTGTAACAAATTATGCAAAGTACACCAAATAAGACCCATTTCAAATTCCAGTGGGTCTTTCTGAAAACATTTTAGAGAAATGTTTTCTTTGCTGTTTCCCTTCTGCTCTCATTAAAAAGGTGAATCACTAAAAGTAATTGTATAATGAAACAAAACGACAATCAGTTCTGAAAACAGCATGACAGGCTGCAGAAAATTCAAAGAAAAGTCTTCATGTCTTTTATATTAGTGAGATCCTACATAATACAGAATGGACACTTGGCTTAGGAACTGCATGTTCCTAGTCAATAAGGAAAGTTTCAAATATTTCTCACCATAAAATATGTTAAACTGTCCTTCTTGTCATTTCTTCTGTACTGAATACTTCTTTTTCTTTACATGGAAATACCCTATAACATCAACAAGACTGAATTATTCTGAGGGCTGTTTAAAGAAGCCAACAATCTTAACAGAAGAGATAACTAGAAATATTTGGGGGAGGTAGGAAAGGTAAGAGAAAAGACAGCAAGTAACTAGATGTTCAGATAAAAATTCAGCTGGTGGTTACCAAACGTTAGAGCAATTTATTTTGGTTCCTTGGGGGACACGGTTTTGTTGCTTGTTTGTTTGTTTTTTAATACAACATTAACTTCCTGTTGTTAATCTCAGATGTTAAAGTCACGTCAGGCCACAGAAATAATGACACTTAAAAAAAAATAAGGACTTGGAGACTTTCTATTTCTTGTTTTGTTCTATAACTTATTTAAAATAATAATAATAATAATAACAATAAAAATCTTTTCTCCATAACCATAAGGTCTGGAAACTTTCTGTCTGATGTAATCACATGGCTGCAAAACAGGGGGTTTACAGAGAAATAACAAATATCATGACCACGATAAAAATCCCAAGAAGAGGCAATACTCCTAATTAGTGATTGGTGATGGAATGAGCGAAAATTGAGTCTGACTAACAGTCTTGTCTTTAGAAGTTGTTGAGCTATCCCTGTCCTGGCTGAGGCATAAATGTCTATGGGGAAAAATGCTACTCTGTTTGTGTGTCCTGTATCATATTGGTTATTATTTATAAGTTTCTGTGGTGTCAAGATGCAGATCTCTATGAGGTCATTTGGCTCAGCATTCCTAGCTACTAACTGGGCTGACTTCATAATACTAGTCTTTATTGGTAAGTCTATACTGCCATGTTAGTTTATGGCTCAAGCTAGCATGCAAGCCTAAATTCCCCAGCCATCCATACTGCCCCTGTAAGTTGTCTCACACTTTGGCTCAGGTCTGGAGCTAGGAAGCTTACCTGCCAAACAGAGAAACTCAGGGGAGAATTAAGCAGTATAGACACAACTGACTTAAACCACAATGAGTAGTAATCTGTACATGGGCATAGCTATTGCTGTACAAACACACCTTCTGAGATTATTGTCTCAGTGACTTGAAGTAGGTACTGTAATGTAAGGGTCCTCACCACATAAGCACAGGAAAAAGCTTGCATCCCAGTAACATCTTGAGATAATTTCTATTGCATATGGTGTTCTGCTTTTGTGCTCATGCTCCTACCAAGTCACCAGACGAGAAGGGTGCAAGCAGAAAGAATTGTTGGAGATTTGAACTTACTCAAGATCAAGGGGTAAATATAAAGGAATTCCATTTCTGATTTCAGCATCAGAAAAAAGAGATAACCATTCATTCTCGATTTAACTGTCTTACTCATTGCCTTTTTAGCAAGTCATAAACATGATATTCTCCAGAAAGTTTTTACTATTTCTTCATTCCAAAGGAATGTGTGTTGTTGTTGTTGTTGTTGTTGTTGTTTTAACCTGAGTTTATATCTTAAGCTAGCTCCTTAGGTAAAAAAGACAAAAAAAAAAACCAACCACCCAAAATACATTATTAAACCATCTCTTCGCTATCATTTTTGTAAGATGTCCAAGCCAGGGAATGCCACTATAAAAGAAAAGAAATTGTTTGCTTAGTGCATTTAAACTTATAATCTGCAAAATGCAGCCTAGATAACACTACTTGTGTTACCATTCCTCTTTGTTTTGTGCTTTATGCAGTTGATGCATCTTTTTGACAATGCAGTATCACAAAGTTTAATAGTCATATAATCCTACAGGGTATTATTGCTACATTCTTTATCAAATATTGTTATTTCTCAGTAAGCCCTAAGAGCTCTAAATGTTTGTTCGTTTGCTTGCTTGCTGACATATTGCCTTAGAAACTCAGATGTAATATCCAATTTACTGTGTTATCTCTACTCGTGGTCTCAACACAACTGCTTTCAAAGCTCTTTTTTCTTAATTTTGGGAGGCAGTCCTGAAGGGCAAAGGAGTCCAGGAAGGCTGGACACTCTTCAAGATGGAAATGTTAAAGACACAGGAGCAGGCCGTGCCCAGGTGCCAAAAGATGAGCCAGCAGGGAAGAAGACCAGCCTGGCTGAACAGAGAGCTTTGGCTAGAGCTCAGGAAGAAAAAGGGAGTTTATGACCTTTGGAAGAAGGGGCAGGCCACTCAGGAGGACTATAAAGATGGCATTAGGCTGTACAGGGAGAAAATTAGAAAGGCCAAAGTTCAGCTGGAGCTCAATCTGTCTACTGCCATTTGGGACAATAAAAAATGTTTTTATAAATACATAAATAAGAAAAGGAACAGTAAGGAGAATCTCCATCCTTTACTGGATGTAGGGGAAACATAGTGGCAATGGATGAGGAAAGGGCTGAGGTACTTAATGCCTTCTTTGCCTCGTCCTTAGCAGCAAGACCAGTTGTTCTCTGGGCACCCAGCCCCCTGAGCTGGGAGATAGGGACAGGGAGCAGAATGAAGCCCCCATAATCCAAGAGGAAATGGTTAGCGACCTGCTACACCACTTAGACGCACACAAGTCTATGGGGCCAGATGGGAAGCACCCAAGGATACTGAGGGACCTGGCGGAAGTGCTCTCCAAGCCTCTTTCCATCATTTATCAGCAGTCCTGTATATCAGGGGAGGTCCCAGTTGACTGGCAGCTAACAAATGTGATGCCCATTTACAAGAAGGGCCAGAAGGAGGACCTGGGGAACTACAGGCCTGTCAGGCTGACTTTGGTGCTGGGGAAGGTTGTGGAGCAAATCATCTTGAGTACCATCACGCAGCACGCACGGGACAACCAGGTAATCAGGCCCAGTCAGCACGGGTTTAGAAAGGCAGGTCCTGCCTGACTAAACTAATCTCCTTCTATGACAAGGTGACCTGCTTAGAGGATGAGGGAAAGGCTGTGGATGTTGTCCACCTAGATTTTAGTAAAGCTTTTGACACTGTTTGCCACAGCATTCTCCTGGAGAAACTGGCAGCTCATGGCTTGGATGTGTGCATGCTTCGCTGGATAAAAACTGACTGGGTGGCTGGGCCAAAGAGTCATGGTGAGTGGAGTGAAATCCAGTTGGAGGCCGGTCACTGGTGGTGTCCCCTAGGGCTCAGAGTTGGGGCCAGTTCTCTTTAACATCTTTATCAATGATCTGGACAAGGGGATCGAGTGCACCCTCAGTAAGTTTGCAGATGACACAAAGTTAGGCGGGAGTGTTGATCTGTTTGAGGGTAGGAAGGTTCTACAGAGGGATCTGGATAGGCTGGACCGATGGGCTGAGGCCAACGGTATGAGGTTCAACAAGGCTAAGTGATGGGTCCTGCACTTGGGGCACAACAACCCCATGCAACACTACAGGCTGGGGGAAGAGTGGCTGGAAAGCTGTCCAACGGAAAGGGGCCTGGGAGTATTGGTTGATAGCCGGCTGAATATGAGCCAGCAGTGTGCTCAGGTGGACAAGAAGGCCAACAGCATCCTGGCTTGTATCAGAAACAGTGTGACCAGCAGGACTAGGGAAGTGATTGTCCCCCTGCACTCTGCTCTGGTGAGTCCATACCTCAAATACTGTGTTCGGTTTTGGGCCCCTCACTACAAGAAGGACATTGAGGTGCTGGAGCGTGTCCAAAGAAGGGCAACGAAGCTGGTGAAGGGTCTGGAGAATAAGTCTTATGAGGAGCAGCTGAGGGAACTGTGGTTGTTTAGCCTGGAGAAAAGGAGGTTCAGGGGAGACATTATCACTTTATACAACTACCTTAAAAGAGGCTGTAGTGAGGTGGGGGTCAGTCTCTTCTCCCAAGCAACAAGCGATAAGACAAGAGGAAATGGCCTCGAGTTGTGCCAGGGGAGGTTTAGGTTGGATATTAGGAAAAATTTCTTCACTGAAAGGGTTGTGAGGCATTAGAACATGCTGCCCAGGGAAGTAGTCGAGTCACCATCCCTGGAGGTATTCATGTAGATGTGGTGCTTAGGGACATGGTTTAGTGGTAGATTTGGCAGTGCTAGGTTAACGGTTGGACTAGATGATCTTAGAGGTCTTTTCCAACCTAAATGATTCTATGATTCTATGTAGTGAGGATTTACCCCTGGCACATATAAGGATTAAGTATGCTCATTTCTTTGGATGGTAAAATCGTATTCTCCTGGTAAATATGTGTTCAGCTTGTTTCTAGCCTTTCAGCTGCCAACATCATATACTCTTCAGTAGTACTATCACTTTGTATTTGTTGGCAAGTACAGCTATACTTGCTGTACTTGCTTGACATTAAAGCTGACCTGTTTTGTAGTGTCATCATCTCTATGTGTAAGTGAATTTCAGAAAAGTTAGCTAGCTTCGTTAAGTGTCACCATTCTCCTCTAGCTGGACCACAATATGCCTTGCTCTGTCTCTGAGTAGATTCTCCCTCTTGCTTGGTCACAGCCGTTGCGCAGTCAGTGGAGCAGTGCTGCTATCTCTGCCAAATTGGGTTAATGGGAAGATTCCATGAGAAACAGTATTGACCACTCTACCAAAACACAAGCGTCCTCCCCCACTGTTCTCATCATCTACTAATTTTGTTATGCTTTCCCATTTAAAAAAAAAAAAAATTTGTCTGGCAAGTATTACTCTTCACCAAACAATTGTTGTTGATGGTTCAGTTATCCTCGGAGGGGCGAATTTTCAAAAGCATTCAGCACTGACCTAACCCCAATTCTGTCAAAGTCAAAGTTATTTTTACCATTGGCTTTAAAATTAGCAAAGTTAGGCTAATGCTGAGCAGTTTTAAAGTTCCACCCTAATTCATTCCAGTGTATGTTTCCTTTGTTATTTTTAATGGATAATTTAAAATTCATGGCACTTCCGTTTTCAATATTTTGTCTTATTAATGTCAGATCAAGGAAACCGATGGAAAAATTAGATGGAACTGATTCCCATCCTCTGTTCATTTAGAAAGAACCAACTCTCCTTCTCATATATTTGTAAAAGCTGAATATTTTCCTCTGCATCCCTCTAGGAAGAAAACTTCACTTCTCCATCTGTAAATTAAATTACCTTCTGTTGGACTGCGCTTAGCATTTCTCCTTCTCTTTCCCTCTTCTCCTTATCCCCACCCATATTCATCCCCACCCAATATCGACCTTTTCTATTTATTGTTTTCAAATATTTCATTTTCATGGGGAGTGTAATTCATTGCAGCTTACAGTGGCTCAGCTCTTATGTACACTCTTAAGTTTAGATTTGTTCGTATTTGATATCCTTTAACTACCTTGATATTTAAATTGTTTCGGCTTTGGCTGTGATCATGTGGCTCTGGATACTTTGATACGCTGGTGCAAAAGTCGTACACAAGAGGTATACGAGACATTTACTAGGGATATATAGACTTGGTTTCCAGATGTCCTTAATTTTTATATGATTCAGCCTTATATATAATATCCACTTTTATTGTCAGGTCATAGCTGTAAGCTTGTTTTTATTTATGATGCTAAGGACATCTCATCTTTCTGTTGATTTCTTTCTTATAGTTGAACTAATATTTCGCTTCAGAATCCACCCATCAGAATTTCCATTATGCTTCCAAAGCCATAATCATTGACAGATGCTGTATCATTCCTCTTGATCATTTGACATATTCCTTAAATATATATATACAGACATGGAGGTAATTAAACTCATGTATCCTTACCATTCTTTCTCTCTTGTTTCAGAAAACCCTATATTCCCCTTTACTTTGCAAGTAATGACATATGAGTTAACAAAACCCTACTCAGTTGCTATGGTTTGAAGTATATTCAATAATGTCTTCCTGTTTATCAGTGCTCCTCCAGCTACAATGAAAATTACTTCAGCCAAACAGACTATTGCCCCATTGAGACACCCTGAGAATCAAAACTCTTTCCACCACCATGATGAAAATCATGCACTCTGGATGTATTTCTTCCACTTAGCCAAGGCCTGTCCCTTTATTCCAGAATTTCCTCCAAACCAGGGCCCAAATATGTTCTTCTGGAGGCTAAAGCTTCACTGTATCAAATGATTAAACTTGCCCAACTGGAAATTATATTTCTGTGATGAGGGAAAATGGATGGCATAGACTAACAGTTCTCTGATGAAAAAAGTTGAAGGTAGTGGAACTGCACAATATTGCTGATTATTAAAACAAGGCAGATCAATGGAGGCTAGTTGAAAATAATTTCAGTGTTGTGTGTAAAATTATCTGTAGTCTGAAATTATGTAGAGTGTACATCCTAAGTAAAACTAAAAAATATCTGGGCCAACATGCTAATTAAGATGTCCAGGTTAGTGAAATCCCTATGTATTATCTAAAGGTATATAAAGGAAAATCCATGTTGTTCAAGAAAGTGGTTTTTGAACACAAGTCCATCTGGTGATTTGATAAAAGCATTTAGTTTCTCAAGGCAATCTGAGTATATACTCCCTAGGCGCCACCGTTTATAGCTTAAATATGACTTGCATGTGGACTCAGCATTACAAATAGGAAACAGCAGCCTTTGGACTTGTACACTAATGTAGTCCTTTCATCACCCAGTTACCCTTAAGCATCTCCTTTCCTATTGTAATTTGGGCTAAATGCAAAGCATTAGTCCCATCAATAAAAACTAATGGTTCTACTTAGAAAAAGAGAGGTATATTTAAAATAAAGGAGATAGATAACTCACTTTTCCTTGTATCCAGGAAGTAAACTGGATACTGGCCTGCAGCCATCCGCTGCTGGACATAGAACTATTGAAGCAGCACCATAGTCATGAAGGATCAACCTTCACCTGCATGCTTAAAAGCAGTTTACCGGAGAATGCATTTTACTAACTAATGCATGCATTGAATGAGGCAGGCAAAATCAAGGAACAACTTTATTTTTCCATGGTTAGTTTTACTGAAACAAATGTTAGAGCCATTATGAATATGAAGAAACTGAAGAGATGAATAGCATAGGTGTAGCATCAGGGATTTTTACAATTTTTTGTCACTGTGAGAAAAAAGTAATCTTAACAGTCTTTCTTGGTTTTGTTAGCTGATGTGGTAATTGCACTTCTAGTGCTGATGCTTCAGTTAACAAGTTCATTTCAGGACCAAGAGATCATTATTAAAAAAACATACAGAAATTATTAAAATGCCTTATTCCAGTAACTCAAGAAAAAAGTCACATTTTCAGCTGCGGTTAAGCAAGGTAAATACAGGAAAGTTAAAAGAGGTACTTTTAACTTCCACTAGCTGAAGATTTGACACCAGCTCTGTTGTTGGTACTAACAGGTTCAAAATTGCATAGAATTGTGTAAATTCCCCATGTCATCAAAGATGCAATTTACATAGAATGTTAATTTGCACTTTAAACATGATAGAAACATTTGGACAATCTGCAACTACAAAATTCAAAGTGCTGGTTTGTTCAGGATAATAGCACTGAATGCTTACATTTTCACTCAGGAGAAAGAGGAAAGTTTCTTCATGGGACCCATAATGAAGTCACAGAGAAAGGTAACATGCTGTGTAACATTTTTAGATGTTATGCATAATCACTACAACTGAGAAATTGGTTAGCTGTGGTCCTTGATAGTAAATTTCCGACACTGGAAGTCAGCGTTTTCTAAAGCTTTGAGATAGCTGCAGTTTGGCAAACGAAGCTGCAAGAACCATAGTGGATAAACTAAATTATCAGTCTTTCAGGCACAGACAATGTCATCTATGACAGTGTGCAGCTCCAAGCACAGCAAGGGATGTTAGCAAATAGTTTTTCACCCTCACTTGCCAGGCAAAGGTTTGCCTCTACCCTCCTATTGACTTACCCTAGTTTCCCTCTGCAACCCTACAGTTTCTACTTCCGTTAGCCTCCTTGTTTCACAATGGACACATGCTTTTGTTTGCTTCATGCTTCTTATCCCTGCACAATGATTCTTCTTTTTTCAGATCTCTTTCCAAAGCCTTCAGCTTTCAGTTAGGCACCCAGTGCTAAGCCCTTCAGTCTTTGTTCCAGTCTTTCTATTTTAGTTTGCTATAAATGGGCAAGTTTCATCTGTAACAGTCGGCATATTTGTAACCTTTCAATCTTGCAATAATCCTTGTCTTCTCACCCTTTTCACCAACACCTACACCTCTTTTTTTTATAGTTACTGTTCTAGTTAATTGGGCTATGATCTTTTTTTTTTTTTTTTTTTCCAAACTGCCTGTTAAGCTCCATAGAGACCTGGGGCACTAGGTACATAAATAATAATTAGTAAAAAACAATGAGATCGAAGCTCCCATTAAATTGTTTCATGGTAACTTTCACCTAGTGAACTCACATCCGGCAACAGGAAAATCAGATACCTTGTAAGGAGTATTAAATCAGGTTTTGAGGTAATTCATAAAAGATACACATTTAAGAAATCTGGAGGGCCTGGAAAATACCAGCTAGGGGTCTTTGATGACTGGATATATTAAGGTAATTGAAACTGAGGACATATTTGCTGGAGTCCAAATAACTATGGAAAATAAAAGATCAATACTTGCACTCAGTTCCATGTATTAGGTGAGAGGGAAAATCTATTAGTCCACAAGCCCATTTTGAACTCCCACGGGTCAAGGCACAGTGTTACCGGCAACATCTCCCTCACCGTTAATAAGTGAGAAATATCTTGTCTCCTTGGATGCCAACAGGGTAGAAAAAGATGTCATCCTGGTTCAGCTGAGTGTTAGGCATGGAATGGTAACTGTCAGTGCTATCTCCAGTCTTCTCCTAGACTCTCCTTGAAAGCAATGTCTGGCTTTGAGAATACCTGTGGGCAAAGCATCAGCACGGTGGAGACTGCAACAATGCTTTGCCCTTGCTAGAGATAAACAGAGATGGAAGAGAATTTGGTCTGTATTCCTTTCTCCGCTATGCCTTGTCCCACATGACTATCCATATTTCCCCTGAAATCCTTGAGGGAGTCCCTGAAGTACATAATCTCATTACTGTTATGTATCCAAGAAACTCCCACATGCACAAATTCCTGATGTCCAGCAAGAAGTAGCTCAGTGACAAATGTTAAGAGGAATATTGACTATTCCAATCCCTCCAAATTCTGTTTTAACTGTTTGCAGTTTTGGGAGAAGGATATGTAGTTCCAGATCGCATTTCAATTACTCTGCCACTATTGTTATCTTTGATGTTTAACATCTCTGTGAGGTATAGCACAGTAATTGTCCTAACTTAAGATACAGAAAATAGCTACACAGAGTTATCCCGAGATGGATATCATGATGCCATGCAATACTGCACCTAACCTCTGCTACCTACTGCAACCCATCCACATAAGTTGGGTGGCTTGGGTGGCCAAGAACGTGGTATGGTTAGAATATTCATTCAGAGACGGGAAAGCTGGGCTGAGTTGCCTCCCTTCTAGAAAGAAACTGCATTCTCCCAGTGAACCTCCCTAGGTGGTTACACCAAGCCTTGAAAAGCGAATGACATGGCTGTATATGTGTGGTCTTCTGTTCTTCTGTTTCTGTTGCTAATATTGTTCCTAATTGTTTGGTATGATTAAAATGTCATTGAGCCAGAAAGAGATGAGATGAAAGAGAGAAAGTGTATATAAAGAAAAAGACAACATAACCCCACAGGTGAGAAATGTAGTGTGGTGGGGAAAGTGTGCACTCACATAATCTTAGAATTAATTCTGAATCCAAACAATGCTTTCAATAAGCATTTGCAGGACTGAAACTTTGGTTTCTGTCACCTCAGCTGTATATCCTAATTCATAAAGTTATTTGATTATATTTTAACTTTCTGCTGCCCATTATTCATACCCATCAGCACCTTTAAAAGACACACAGCAGGGCTCCGTCTCAGTCTAAAATTTTACAAATCAAGTACTCATGTAGCAGAGAGCAAAGGCTCAAATTGTTTTAGAAAGTAAAGGAAATCAAATTTAACACACCCATGTCACCACTAACCTTTGAGTTGTGGTTCCTGCTGAGTGCTGTGGGTTTGAGTGATGACATCCCTACAAGAATCAGTACAGAATTAAGGAGCTAAGATTTGCTGAAGCTGTGTTGGTTCCATACAGAGTCTGCTCACGAATATATGCATTGTTCATCCAGAAGTGAGACAGCTGAGAAAGCAACACAGTGCAGAGACATGTGAGTGTCTTTGGAGAATTAGTGGAGTTCAGCCAATACGCCTGGGTTTTGCCAGAGCTGGAAGGAGAGGTGGCAATGTGAGGATTCCAGAGACACCAGTGCAAGAGAGATGAGTAAAGAGGCAGTACTTAAAGCCCTTATGTGGGCAAGAGGAAGATGAGGTCATGAGAGTCTACGAGGATGGAGGAAGGAAGCCAGAGGCAGGGTTACCTAAGCCTGGACACCAATTTTATTAAATGAGTATCGGCTACCAAAATGTCAGAAACTGCTGAATTAGACAAAAGTGAGAGAAACCCTCCTTCTCCCACTCCAAATTACAACTTGGCCTTATAGATCAAGCCCTGCAAGCACGATGGATGGCTCAGCTAAAGGAATCTACATTTGGGTAGTTCTGGGTACTTCCAGAAGCATGATTTCTAGTGAGCTTTCAACTTGGAATTTTTGTCAATTTGTCTGAAGTATTTTTAGTTAATTTGTATTAGACAAATTCGTGTTGCTACATGTAAAACTTCACTGAGGCATGAAAAACCATCCATAATGCAATGAGTGCACAATTGCTTAGCGCTTTTGAGAGGCACCTCTAAAAGACATTCCTAGATATCAGTGGCAGTTTTCACAGACATTTAAAAGTCTAAATTTGCTCCTGACATATGCCTATTCAGAATATGTCTATAAGAAATATGTGTATAAGTATATAAGCAGCATGTGGTAGTGTGTTTGTGTTTACGCGTGTGCGTGTATAACATACTTGCACTCAGAAGTACAAAGACATTGCAATGGTTGCACAAAATAAGCTTTAATTTTACCTATGACTCTCCTACAGGGATAAAATCTGGGCTATAAAGATAACCTGTAAGTGTGATTTTCTTACTTGTTCCTTTTTTGGTTCTATCTTGCATGATATGTTACGGTTACTGAGAGAAAAGGTGAGAAGGGCGGGGATAGACATCAGTGATCCCATAAAACGTGTTCAATTTATTAATAAGATTTTAGAAAAAGATGAGACCCAGCAGCCTGTAGGCACTGGTAAGTTCTACAACCGTCTGGTTACCAATCATTCTAAGAGCCAGCTAACAGCTGTCTGACCATTGGATATGGCTATTTGCATGGCTAACAATTGGATGTCTATCTACTATGTGAATGGCTTGCAACAAGCTGTTTGTTTGGAGACTATTCATAATGGCACAGTCAAAAGTCTCCTGAAAGGCATACTCGTTTCCATTTCTGTTCTTTACCCTTCTAAAATTGGCAATTTATTACATCAAAAAATAGCAGTCAACCCAGAAAAGGACAAAATTGACACAGTTCCCTTTTGATCTTTCAGTTTTGAATAGGCACCCACCAATGAACTTCCCAATGAATATTCATTGGATGCAAAAGAAGTACCCCGCATTTCTTTAAATAGAGAATTTACTCTAAATATTTAATAAAAGGAATAACTTTTGATACTTTACATAGCACATGCATTTTCATGTATCTTTAGAAAAGAGTGAGTTAATCTCCTTGCATGCTTTTGCTAGTGTTCTCTTTCTTTTTATACATATACACTTTTCCTGTGCTTCCCCTTATTTCTGTCCAAGTGGACAGGTTATTCCATACCTCGTCTTTGCATAGTTTCTTATACCTTTCTTTAAAGAAACTGATATTCTTGCCCATGACATAAACAGTTAGTTTGATCCAGTTTGATCCAGAATGCCAACTCCTGTGTTCCTTTTGCAATATATAGAATGATTTAGGAATTTACAGTGCAGTACAGGCAAACTATCTGAAGTTTCCTTTTACTGCAAAAAGATAATGGGCTGAAATACACTTTGTATGTTTCAAATTCCATGCACTGAAACTTCACTGATTTCAAGGCAGTAATTCCAGATTTTCACCAGTGTAAACAAGCGTGAAGGCTAGCCTAATACTTTCAGCAGAGGTTGGGTTGATTTGCTACAATTTGCTACAAGGTAAAAATGAATTAATTTTAAAGTATGCAAGTTCTGCAGAAGGTCTTTTTTCACTCTACGGCAGGATAGACTGATTATATGATAACAGGTATGAGACAAGCACTACATTTTTGCCGTTGCTGTTCTTTCTGTTAGACATAACAAGACAAAAGCTAATTAAGAGACCTTAAGGGCAGATCCTACTGTCTTTCCATAAGATATTTCATAGCTCCCCAAAATAGAAGGTATTAATTTCACACCATCTGCTGTAATTTCTTAACATATTATAGTGCCATGCACTACATTAAATTATTCAAGTGGTTCCATACCTAAGCCATTT
>VXAL01015925.1:0-51495 GCA_013399475.1 Chauna torquata | reverse complement strand
CGGGACATGAACACATTTTTGGAAACCCATAACTAGATAGACAAATCAAGACTTAAAACAGAAGAAACTGTTCCATATTATCAGTCTCAAAACGTCATTTCATTTGTCAGTTTCTAAGTATTTGAAGAATGCGTTCTTGTGTTGGAATGCTGAAAAAAATGCATAGACAGTCAGATACTTTAGGGTCAATTCCAGAAGGCCTTAACAATTTTTTATTAATCCTCCATTTATTTCAATGAGTGTTTTGACTAAGGACTAATAAAACTCATCTCTTAGCCTTTTGTCAAGGTTCTCATACCGGCCTCAGCTCTTACAAATCTTTATTCATTTGAATTCCTTCACAAATTGGATCCGTCATGTTGTATTAAGAAGAAAAAAAAAAAAAAAAAGAAAAGCCCTACTTGTGCATAGCGGAGTTTTACAGGACTTGGACCTGAATGCCCACAGTTGTGGCATTTGGTCACTTCTACAATTCTTCTTATACAAAAAGTTGGGAACAGTTGTAATGCAATTTGAAAGCTAAGGCATCCTTTTGCTATTTTTCCTGGTGCAGAATGTTTCATGTTTCATCTGTCACACAGTGAGCCCTGTGTCTGTACATACAGCTGTAAAGCAATCCCCTTCCTGCTTCATTCCTAACTACACATGGAAAAGTTAAGCTCTAAATAGGCAACTGCTAGCCATTTCATTACTATCTCCCTCAAAATGCACTGTAAGGAGTTCTAGCAAGAGTGAAGGCAATCATTTCTTTGTGAATTCTTTCCAGAAATAAAGATGAGAGAAATCACACGAAATTTCCTAGAATCTGTGTGCTGTTATCCCTCAGCTCCATAGACCCAAAGGTCTTTGGCAGATTTTCTCCTACCTCTTTTAGCCAAATGTATATTTTTCCCTTTGATGGTAATTCATATTATGAGCAATTAGGTCTTGCTCAATATTATCTTTCCATGTTCTTCTTCATTGGCCTGAGGATTGAAACTCCTGATGATGGCTTTCCAAAACAAGCCTTGCTGGTCTGTCTTCCATCATCTTAACCACATACTCTGCCCACTCAGGTCACTTGGATTTCACTCCTTTCACTGCATTTGGCTCATCATAGACCTCCCACAGTCCCTTGTTCAATAGCTTTCTCCACACATCGTTCCCTCTAACTGGTGCAAACATTTATCATAGAACTTTATTCTCAAAGATCTTTAACTGTCTTTTGTTCTTTTTAGTAAATTCCCTTGCTTCCTATCCACATAAAAACAAACAAACAAACAAAAACAAAGAGGCCAAACAACAAACAACGAACAGATCTCCCAGTGTCCCAGTGGTTCTATATACTGGCAGCTTGATCTTTCTCAGTAGTTGCCTTTAGCTATGCATTATCTTCAGAGAAAAGCAACAACTATTCCTCCTCTGGACTAACACTGCATTTTCCCTCACCAAAATGTTGCGGAAGTTTTCTGGTCATAGCTTTGGGAATTATCTTTAGAAATGATGAGTGTGGTAGTTTTGATTAAACTGCTCTGTTTATCAGATTTTAGAAATATTTTGTTCATATCTATCATGATATTTTTATGACTTTTTTCCCTGTCACCTAAACAATGAAGTTTCAAAGCTAAAATGTAATTTCTGACTTTATTCCAAGTGTCTAGTATGAATTCCGTATGCATTATCACATGTACTTATCTTCCCAGAGCTATTGCTATTTTTCCTGTTGCCAACCACCAAGTTACACAATCCCAATATTGCATATTGTTTCCAGATTAACATTGCAGTTTCCCATACAAACAATAGTTTTATTACATTTTACCTTTATTTATGTTTTTAAAAAATCAAATCCTCTAGTATTTGATTCCATGGCAGAGAGGGAACATAATATGCTGTAAAATTAGCCTTAAATCATGTAAATATCCCCTAATTCCTTTAGCTCCAGGCAAAAGATGGTATCTCTGAGAGAAAAGATTTTTAAAGCTTAAGGAATCTTATTTTGCATCCAAGCAGTAAAAGCCACTAAAGTATTGCTGTTACCTTTGTATCACTATTTGTGAAGAACAAAGGCCTTTTTAAGCACTAAAAAGCATATTGGTGCAATTAAAGTCTGTTAATAACAATTGAATGTATTTTCATAAGTCAGTGCAAACAGGGGTTTTAATCTTTGATGAAGAGATTTAATCTGGAATTTCTAACATACTGTAATTGCCGTAAAAACTGCCAGCTTGGTAAGGAGTTAGGAAGAGAATTTATCTCCTGCTCTTTTGATATTACATTGTAAGTTCACTTTTTATCTATAGCTTTAATTTCATTTTCATGACTTGTTTTACTGTCCTGTAGAATTCAACGTAATCAACTGTCAAGTCTTAAAATTCATTGGGCTCTAACAAATTCCTGTTTAGAAGTGTACTGTGTTGTAAATGAAAGTCTTCTAAGTACAGAATACAAGTATTAACAAAGAAAGAAACAAAGCAAGATTCAGAGTACAATGCAACGACAGCACGGGAAGGTTGGACATCACTTACAGGGTTATGTGGAAGCTGACTCTGGAAGAAGTTAGACTCACTGCTAAACATTTTGGATATGGAATAAACAATTGATGACATTTGGCAAACAGACAGCAGCACACGATAATGCTGACAGACTCATTTAAAATAATTTATTAGTATAAAGAAGCTACTTTCACTTGCAGGTATTTCATTGGCTGCAAACTTCTCGTATTGCAGCTTGCTGGAAAGCTATCAATCAGATTATTTTTTTCTTTACATAGGTAAAGAAAAGGGGCTTGCCATTGGAAAGCTCTTGCCCTGCAGAAAATGTTTCCCATGCCAGTTTGCCAAAGTTTTATGATGCTAAGCCGCACATCATGCCAATAGGCATCTTTGTCTTCATCTGGGTCTTCAAGCAAACATAAGCAGGTGAGGAAAGGTGTTGGAGAAACTCTGGAGGCAATTTCCTGTGTGAAATGTTGGTAGGAATCCTCCCTTTGCCCTGCATTTTGTCTGTTCTTCTATGTAGAATGCAAGACCCTCTGACAAATGACTGGCTCTGCTTATTGGCCTAGCGTAGAGTCCACCGAAGTCAACAGAAATACTTTGACGGCCTTCCATAGCACTTGATTCCCAGTATGCGTGTGCACAACATACACAATAACCCGTCTAGGTCGGGGCATGTCGATGCTAGTGTAATTACAGAGCAGCTAGCTGTAACTCTGCCACGAAGGCTCAATTACTGTGTACCCGAAGCAGAGAATGTAGTATCCAGGCAGCAAGTTCACCCAGTGTTTACAATAGAATTTTGACGGGCTGGATGAGTCTTTTTAAGTCTCCAGGTAAATACATTATCTTAATTTACCTCATAATTTGTTTAAAACTGTGTCCTTCAAGAAATTTAGCACCTGTGCCAGTGTTTTCTTTGAGTCTGCTTACACATAAGGGAAATCCAAACACATTAAGATTAGGGCAGTCTGGCACCAAAATAACTTTAACTCTGCCCTTCAGTGATACCGTAAGTATGGAAAACATAAGATTGAGGAATCTTATGTGGTTTTGAAATGAAATATAATCTAATCCAGGACCACAAATACAAAATATTGTAATTATAATCATATCATTACCACACAGATAAAGATACTTCAGAGTCTTAATCTTCATTGATTGCCATAATGAGTGGATCTCTTTTAAGTTTAATCATGTTTTCCAGCTTTGATTTTGATGTAATTGAAACAAATCTGTACAATATTTTTCCTTGAATTAATTGTTTTCTCAGTCTTAACACCATCTTAATTTATTTTTTATCAAGGCATACCAAGTAATTGATTTCTCAAATGAGTAGCTATGTGCCCAGATCAATGGAAAAGCTCATTTTTCAAGAGATTTATACAGCGTGTTAGAAAATACTTTGCTTCAGTTGAATTAAATACCCTGGCAGTAGGATATGCAGGGAAATTATTGAGCTTTATAGCTCAGTAGATATATCTTCATACATAATATGAATATGAATATCCCCTTTTAAATAAAAATCTTTTAACATAGTTTTTCACATTATTTCACTTCTGTACAAATCTCTCATTATTACTATTATATTGGAATTTGATCACATTGCATATTTCATTGAACACTATTTTGAAAGACAAACACAAAAAGTAAGTGTTCTAGCAGGCAAAATCACAATTTATGTATGTCTTTATCTTGGAAGTACCTCATTCACGCTCTAAATAGGTTAGTTTTCCATGTGTTACTACAAATTGCTTTGTCAATAAATGCCTTTGATCAAAATCTAGGGAGGAGCACCACTCTTTGATTACTGTATCTATTTCTTAAAGCCACTCAGTAGTAAAAGTTGGTAAGAACAGAGATAAAAGGTTACCAGCAGCCTGAGATTTGGAATGTAATTGAAAGCTGAGACACTCACAAGTCAGTGGGGTGCTGCATAAATGTAAAAAAAATGGAATCATGAACTAGAAAGACTGAGAATGTGTATTTCGCATGTTACGGTTATGAGGCAGCTTATTATCAATGTTGCATAACTAAAGACCAGACACTGTGTTTTGCAAAGGCTGTAAATTAAAGGTGGAACTTTTAGGACAAGTCATTGAAAGATTTACATGTAAAACTGTGCTAGATATACTTCATATGTCAAAACCTGGCAGTCTAGACCGGACATGCAGCAGTAATACCTATATTTGTGGAGTTACAGTTAACAGAAATTGCAGGAAAACCTACGGCTGAATTTGCACAGTTCTCCCAATTCCTGCTGCAGACAAGAGGGGGAGCTTACAATCATGCAGCCAGGCAGGCAAGGGCAACCAGGGAGAGCAGCCACTGGAAGTCAAGCTCTAAACTGAGCTCTGGCACAGGTTGCCCAGAGAGGTTTTGGAGCCTCCCTCCCCTTGGAGATATTCAAAAGCCATCTGGACATGGTCCTGGGCCACCTGCTTTCAGTGTCCCTGCTGGAGCACGGGGGTCGGACCATATGACCTCCAGAGGTCCCTTCCAGCCTCAGCCATTTTGTGATTCTGTGAGTCCGTGACTAAAGAAACAAGATTCACTGAACTGTATAGAAATTATCTAATTTTGGCAGAAGTATTTTACAAGTATAGTAGGAAGAGCATGTAATCATGTGAATAACAATTTGCTCTGTTCGTCCTGTTCATTCTCTGTTCACTTTAGCACTTTTAGAGTTAACTTAAAAATGTTTGAGGCCCTTCTTTTTTGATGATATAAGAGAAACAATGTGTTCTTTAAGCTAGGATATGACTACTCCTAAACTAAAGTTTCTGCAAGAGTTTTCCATGATGTGTGTATTGACAGGACGTGTCCTTTGACAGGACACTAGGAATCAGTAGTGTGGCTGAGCAAGTGATTATATGTAAAACCTGAGCCTATCTAATACTCCATTCTGAGACAAAGCCCTGTCTGAGACCAAGATTGTCGCTGCCTTCAGGCAGTTTCTTGTCCATTCAGGACAATTATTCAGGCATTCATAAAAGAGCATTGCAATCAATACTTTGTTTGTAACTACATGTTTTACTAGTCACCGGGAAAACTCTCAGTGTGGTAGTAAAGTACAGTGCAAGAATGTGAAAATAAAAATTAAACTAAGAAAAGGAAAACAGTAATATGCTAGTTATCCTAAAATGGTAGCCGAGCTTGTTCTAGTTACTAGCTAAATAGTTATTAGCTCTTCTACATATATAACTATCACGTAGTTACTATGCACTAAAGACTGGAGTAGTCATTGAATAATTGTATTTGTTTTATTTAGTTGAAGCTCATACACAGAAGCTTTTCTTCTCACTTCAAAAGGGCTAGGAGTTTACCCCCAGCTTAGCTGCCTCACTCAGCTCCCTGGAGAAAGTGAGAAACTGCAGATGGGATTTATCTTACCCAAATATAGCTGCCTAAAGGTTAGGAGTCTAGCCTACGCCACTTACCCAGACTTCCTGTATAGCCATTGAAAGCCTACAGTCATCTTCCTCTTCAATAAATTCCATCTACCTCAGATGCTTTACTACAGCCATAGCTACATAACTATGAATCTATAGGTACGCTTTCCTAAAATGTCGTGGAGTATGCACTGTTTCTTCCAGCTTCCTCTAAGCCAGCAGAACTCCTCACTCTGGGATGCTTCTTATACTGCTGTGTTTGTGAGGTTAGCTCCTTATGGCCTTTTTTAGCTAGCTTTTATTTTCAACAAGTGATCTGACTTCAAAGAAACCCTGTTGATTTTCTTTTTTTCCAGATATAAACTAGTCAACGAAATGATGAAGCTCGAGTCAAGCACAAATTGCTAAGGGGGGCAAGGCAGAGCTGCGGTCAGAAGACTGAGCACATGAGAGGGTAGTCATTGCAACGGCAGTAGATCAGCGTGGTGCCCTGGTGTGGGAGCTGCATTTTCTTGTTGGGTCAGAGAGCTAGCTGCTGAGAGGGAACACGCAATAGTTGCCTAATCCATCTCTCCACTGTAGCTCTGGCTGTGTGAATGATTATATTCTATTTCAAATAACAGACAAACAGGTAAGTTTAAAGCTTCCTCCTTAGCAGCGATCTCAGCTAGCCTGTTTGTTTGATTTTGCTTCAAACAGCCTTGGAACCATCACAGAGGCTGCTAAATTTCTCAGCTGAGCAGCCACTGCCTGAAAATCAGCACCTCCTTAAACCATTTCTCATATGAACCTAGCATTTTCAAAGCCAAGTAAAGCCTGTAACCTTGAACTTTTAGAACTTAAGCTAATACCAGGCTAAGGAAGCAGTTTAAGCAGCTGTTCCTTCCTGCTTTCAGTAGTTAATCACCACTTCTCAGCTCAGACTGGGTACCCAATACATATGTGTAAGAGGGCTTATTTGGCTAACATCAAATGGGAAAACCACTATGACATGTTAGCGTGACCCAGCCTGTGGATTAGAATACAGTTGCTTAACCCCCCAGGCTAACCCTGTCATCGGACAAATTCTATGGCCTTTTTAATACTAGATAAAATCTTCAGTCATTCTGTTGATAATGACTTGCCCTCTGGCAGCCTGAAATTCTTCTGCAGAAGAATTCTCCTACAGAAGACTTTTTTGCCAAAATGCATGCCATTTTCATCTTCTGTTCTTCATAGGTCAGTAAATGGTTTTATTGTCTCCATGCCTTTTGTAATGAAGTTTCACAGCTTTTGCAACACCTTTTGAGAATTAGTAGAGATCTGAAGGACAGCAATTTTAAGGGACCATATAATCTACTATTTCATTCAAGCTTATCTTCATGATTAACTCCATGGGAGAGTAACTGCCTATCCATACAACATCTAACTCGTTTCCTTGAGTGGAGCTTCTAGATGCTGCTGTAAAGAAAAAAACAGAAATTCTTACTGTTTACTGCTTTCAAAGTTAAGAGCAATCACCGCAATATAAACTTAAGAATGGGTGGTAAAATCATCAGGGATTTAATTGAATGTGTTCTAGTATTTTGAAATGATCAAGGAGAAACTTGCCAGGAAGTGACTACATAAGGTTGAATTTAAATGTCATGTACTCGTTCATTGGGAGTTGAAAGAGAATTGATTACTCTGGTGTAGTTTGATGTTACATCTAATCTCATGAAATTGCATGTGTAACCCTCAAAAGGGCTTGTCCTGCCCTTGCATTGATTCCTTCATATGCATCCTGCCATGTCACTTGCCTTGGACCTAATAATCAAGTGACCTAAAGGTGAGTTAGTACAGTTTGCTGTTCCCATGGAAAAGTAATCCACCAAAAGAAAAAAAGAAAATAATAATTTTCTATTGCATCAGTTCACTGAACCACCTCATTCTCTGCTAGAGTTGAAACAAGGGAAAAATCGGTCAGCAAAGAAGGGAGCATGACCAGTCGTTCCGGAGGAAGTCCATGGAGCTTTGAGTTCAGTGAACCTCAGACCCTAGTCTCACAAGTGTTTTAATGTTGTCTAAAAGTAGATTGTTGCCAAAAAGCCCCATATCAACCTCCATACTGCTGGCAATATGTTCTCATATCATCCCTTATTCTGCCATTGTGTGGTAGTTATAGCTCGGCCAAATACCTTATGTACAACAAAACGCTTTGCAGTATCCGCAAGTCCATCCACTAAATACAAAAAAGGCAGCATTGTCTGAGTTCTTTTCGGTAAGTTAAAATTCAGCCATGTAAATTCCATAATCTAGATCATTGGGTAGTTATCTAATTGGTAGAGTTGGCACAGGAAGAAATGTCAAGGTATGGGGAGGGACTCAGCAAGTGTCAGTATAGCCCCTTTGTAGTTCATTCCTAAATCATATTAAAGAAAACGTGAGATGTGAGACTACACCCAGGCTGCAGTGGATATCAGGTGGAGATCTGAAACACAGAAAAGAAGAAGGATAAGATACCATCTCTGTTATAATTTTGTTACATCTTTTTAAGCACATTTCCTATTTTATGCCTTTTAGGTGCAGAAATAAATACAACAGCAATTCTGCTAAGCTCAGTCTCAGCAAGTGTTTTCTCTTTCTGTATTGTTACAGTCATTATTGTGAATATCTGTAAATGGTACGCAGCATTCTGAAGGTTATTTCTGGTTTTAATCTGTTGATTCAAATAAAATCTGTCTCTAATTAGTTTCTAAAAGGAAGTATTATATGTGCTGGGCAAAAAAGTGTCAGTTTTTTGAGCCTAGAGAGATTCTGTTCTACTAGAAGAGGCTGTGCATAAATACAGAGTATAACATAAATAGTCAAGGGACCTAACTGTATGCAAAATCTGGACTAGAAGCAGACAGCTTCATGATATATTTTTGTAAGATGTATAACCAATTTTTACACCAAGTAAATATTTCTTCCTTCTTTCAATTAAATGAGGCATATGTATCCCTTTACTGCAAAAAAAAAAAAAAAAAAAGTATTTCTCTTATTCACACCTTTTCAGGACCTCCCTTCTAGTTTTGTCTGATAGTTCTTGTAAATTCAATATTTTGGTGAGGCAGAGAGACTTCGTCTTCCACTCTGTGGCACCATCTTCATTCCTGATCGTTGATTGCAGCTAAAATAGGTATTTAATTTCCAGCTAAACTTCTGCATTGCAAAACCTGCAAATTAAGTCCATCTACTGAATATAATGATCATCCTCAGGCATTTTAAAGGGTGATCCTTGTGTGTGGCAGTGCTTTTAATATTTCTTACCTTTTGCTTCCTGTGGCAACATATTGTAGAAAACAAGCATGTACTGAAAAAAGACAAATTGCCAAATTTCATTTTTGAAGGATATAAATGTTTTGAAGGGTGAAGGGACTAAGTAAAGTAGCTCTCTCATTGCTCAGAAAATTGAGTAGGAAATCAGTAACTGTTGTGAACAAAAAACTAAGCCATAGAAATACCCATGTCTTGGGAAAAAAAGTCCAAGTTAAAATCATGACTCTTTAAGAGTCAATTTCCCATTGATTCTTTTGAGGACTGAATTTTATCTCTAGCGTTTATGATAATTACGCTTATTATTAACTCCTTCATCCTCACAACTTGACAGAAAACTTTCATTTTCTCTTTTCCTTCTTAGAGAGATTTGGAGATGCACAACATTCACTCCTACAGATTTCTAATTCAACAGCCTCCAAGCAAGATGTTAGCCTCCTGTAAGTGATGTGGTCCCATTTTATAAAATGCTTGATCCCTAGTTGTTCCTTGTGTGCTGAATGGCAATTGGAGGGAGGATTAAAGTGTGACACTTGGATTTTAACTGCAGATTCTCCGTTGCACAAGCCCAAGAAAGGTACTTGATGCAATGAGCTACTTTTAGTTCCAAGTGTCTAAGCTCCTTCCCATTTTTGATGTATGAAACAATAGTGTTGTGTGGCCTTTCATCTTTATATGCTTTGATGGTGTCTATTGAGAAACAGTTATGGGGGAAACCAGCACTTTAAAGAATGCTACTATTATTCTAATGGAGAAGCACAGAAAATGACTGTCCATAGTAACCACAGAAAGGATGCAAGACACTACCCAGCCTCTTTTATGTCCTGAGAAGACACACTAAAAGAGCTCTAAAATATGGAGAAAAATTAGGAGCAAGTCAGGTATCCATATCTCTTGATCTGCAGTGCAATGTAATACCCAGGGGCTTAACATTATATTTCTTAATCTTTGAATAGTTAAATAAGCTATTGTCAACTGATGCTGCTGAATCCGCAGAGTACAGAGGACTGACAAATATGTGAATATCCATTCTTTTTACAGCGAAAACTATAGAACTATGCCTGTGTTTGTGAACCAAACATGGGCCCAGGCTGCTGACATTTGGCTAGCCATGATGCTAAGTTATTAGCATAATCCCTAGAGCAGTTTTGGCCTGTGCCAAAAAAGCAATCTCCCAAACTGCATCTGAGGCAATGGCCATTATCAGCAGATAGTTTGGATTTGGCATCGTGGTTCCAACAGACCACTGGATGTGCGCCAGTGAATTCAGCCGTAAAGATGTGAGCTATGTCATACCATTTAACTGTGTGGCCAGAAAACAGTCTGTGGCTTGTTTTATTTACTGGTATAGACATAAGTGTGTCAGAGAAGAAGAAAGATATTTTCTGATACAGCATAGGAAGCCAGAGGAACTGTTGCTTTCACTTTCTAAAGCATGGCAGTTACAATTACACCCTCACACACAAATTCTGTAAAAATTAAGGTATATAAGAAGGCACTTTAACATATCTTAATATAAAGTTTACACTTNTCTTCTGACTTGCATCATCAGTATACTCTTGCCTGTTTTTTTTTTCCCCTCACATTCCTGAAAAAATAAAATATGGAATTTGTAAAATGGTTTGTGATCAGGAAACCTGAACTTTAAAACAGGTTCTGTATCTGTGCATATTTACATATCTTCAATTCCAGATTAAAAGAAAAGACCAAAACTGACTCAAAGGAAGCAAAGTCCTGGTTTTGAGCAATATCAGCTTCCTACCTCTACAGAAAAAAAGAAGTTTCCTTAGAGATTCAGAAAGAGAACAAACCAGGGGGATCTGGCAGACGCATCACTTATCATTGGGTAGGGTACAGAAGTTCCAGGTTATTCCATTATCAAGGTGGTAAGGAAAAAAAAACAAAAGCCACAAATAAGCCAAAGTTTAATAGCACTAAAGAGAATTCTAAGTGATTACCAGATAACACGTGTTTTACATGAATACAGAAGTATTAAAACTGATGTAATTTGCTCTTGTAAATAAAGAATAGCATCCAAGCATGCATGTTTATCTCATTTGAAAAGATAAGTGTTCCATCTGCCAGTAACCTCTGCCTAGAAGGCTGAGTTTTTATCTTATTGTATATTCTACACATCTAGTAATCAACAGTTCTCTTTCACATGTCGAATTGCTTTGGCATTCTGACTTTATTTTTACCTTGTTTTTAGTTAGCTACAATTGCACTTTAACATATGATTCATAAAAAGTAAAATTAGGTTGCCGGTGTCTGGGTCTTAATAATCAGTTTTGTGGTGTCTGCTCTCCTGCACTAATGGTCCAAATAAATAATTGCCAAGACAGTAGAATTTAATGCTAATAATCACCTGTACGCTTCCATCCTCTTATCCTTTAACTCTTATAACAGTGAGAATTACTGCTATCTTCTTCAGTGCAGAAGGCAAGAAAAACCTGGCAGCATGTTTATTTACCTGTTATGTTGTTCAAGCTCCAAGATGTATGATCTCAAGATGCATATGTGATAAAATTTCTAAGAAGAAATATGATCAGAAACATCACTATGCCAGTCGTAGTTTCACTTAACCTTTTTAGTCCATTGAACATATTTGATGTTTTCTTACAGCAAATTTAATAAATTCTAACATCCATGGAGTTCCTGGCCACCACTATCCTGTGCTGGTGTGAAGGTCTTTGGAATTTGAATAGCTGGAGGTAACTTACACGGTCTGTTCATACTACCTTTGCTACTTACACTTTAATCCAGTATAAAGCAAATAAACTTTCATCTTCTAGGCACTTAAGCTAATTACATTTAGTCAGAATCTCGAGTGCTGGAATCAGTTCTATATACAGCCATTACAAAGCCAAACATCATAAAATCCAGATGCAAAAAACATGGCAACTTAGTCTAACAAATTTGCTTTGGCGTGAAACACAAACAAAACCATATCGACCACTGTAGCACTTCAGATGTCAAATTGTTAATCAGTGTTCTAAAATGAAAACTTATTTTACTGATGTTTATATACATGTACATTATTACTAAAATGTACTTTGATTCAACATTAGAAACTCTTAGTATAACTAGTGTGTTGAACCTTTGAAAGTTAGGTGCCCATATGTTCAGTTTCCCAGAATAGTAGTCATAAGTTATAAAGGCAATTTCAGTTTAACTTGATACTGTCTATTATTTTTTCCATAGAAGGGATTTTCTGTATTTTCATTTCTATGCCACAAGTATTGAGGGAATTGCTGCTTTTTCAAAAACTACTGGTAAAAATCTTAATTATAAAGACTTTTTCAAAACAATTCAACTTCTAACACTTCTGTTAACCCTACAAATTTCTTTCCAAGTCATACTAAACAGTTGATAAAATAAAATTAAAAGAAAAAACTCATAGAAAAGACTAGGGATATAATCTAACTGCCTCATTTTTGGCAAAATAATTCATATTTGTGCCAGATTGTGTGATATATTAGCTTCCTGTCTTGCACAGGTGCATTAACATGCTGATTTCAGAGCATACTACTCCAGTCTGCACAGTGAAAACTGCTTTTAATATTCCTTTGCTATATGTAATCCAATAACAATATAAATTAGTCCAAGGTCCAGAAAAGATCATTTTAGCTTTAAAAAGCTTTGCTGCACTTGATTCTTCCCTTACTTTGCTAGTGTAAAACTGTTCCAGCTTCAATGTTCCAGTTCCCAGACTCCCTCTCTCGAGTTCATACCATTGTCTATTGCCTTAGGTTCATAAAGTTGTTTACATAAAAGTAATTAGTAATCATTGTATGGATTTTATAGGATCCACTGTGCACCTCATTTTGGTGGCAAAAATTCCATTTGAGATAATTTGAGAGTTTTATATATTATTAATTGGTTGTAACTTCTTTGCCACTGGGTTCACTTAGTAAAAGGTGCGCTAAGAATGAGTGTGGGGTTTGGTTCCTTTTGTTGTTAGAATAGTAACTTGAAAAATGATTGTCTGGCAATTCCTGGAGGCAGCCTGTGAGCTCTTGTCTGCCGCTGAATCATTATGAATCCTCAGTTCCTGTGAACGAGGCACCTAGAGTTCATCAAGGATTTCCCATCATGTCATTTTCAGTCAATGTCAGTTAAAAAAAATCAAAACTTCTCAGTGGGATATTTACACTAGTTCTGATGAAGGTGAGATTCTTGCCCAAAATAAGAGGAGAGTAACCCACATTAGACTAGTTGGTGTCTGAGATATGAGAGAATAAGGTTCAGGATTTAGCTCCAGAAGTTATTTTGTGATTCAAGCAGATTTAAACAGCTCCATAAAAAGACCAAAAAGATCCTCCTTGAAAGAAGCAGATGGAAGAGTCATTCACTAGGGATTTTGAAGCCTGAGGCAGGGCACAGATATAGTGGGACAAGCTGAAAAAGTGCTAGTGCTCCTCTTTTCCTGAGAACAATTGTCCCAGAGCTCTGCTAGAGGAAAAAGTCTTGTCCATGCTGCTTAACCCATCTCAGAAAAGGCCACTTAAATTGAATTATTATTGTAGGTGTTTTGATATTGTCTGATGTAGGCTAGAAAGTTCTTTTGTAACTTTTCCTCTGCCCTCCCACTGGCAGAGAGATGGGAGATCATGCACAGTTGGTGTTCCTTGAGCTGGAGGACAACTGTCTCCACTGCTTTAATTCCAGTCCTCTGCTTTCAAAGAGAGCATGGCATGGGTTTTCTCATGACACGGGTTTAGATCCTAACAACTGGCTGTCTCATCTTTTCCTGCTGTGAGATAGGCAATCTCTTTCCTTATCATTCTTACTGGTAACCATTACATCACAGAAACCGGCAGTGAAAGCACTAAGGAGCAAAAAGGCTATATATTCCAGGATTCAACTCTGCTGCTGCCATGCCAAATGCTTGTTGGTGGAAGTTTGGTTAAAAGCTGCCTAAGTAAAACTTACAAGTGGGTTCCATGATTTCAGAATCCAAACACCAAATTAAACGGCAAGCCTAACTTGACCAGTCCCCTAAGCTCAATAAACTTCTGAAGTGCATGAAACTAGCTTTCACTGAAACACATTTATTTAAGTCTTTAAAAAACATAAAGAGTAGAGAAGAAAACCTTAACCCTGAATTTCTTGGGCTTCATTGGTTTAATGTTGGTCCTTAATTTCTTTAAATATTTTATATGCAAACAACTTCCGTGAGGTTCAAGATATTTCTTCCTTTGTTCTTAAATCAGGCTCATCAGTAAGAGTTTCAGACTTAGTAGGACTTTATATTGTTGTTGTATTACTGCTGGCATGCCCTGAAGCATGATTATCTCGATGACAAAAGACAAAACGAAACCAAAACCATCAGTGTAATAATGCTGGCATTTTGGAAACAGAAAATGCCACACAGGTTACACTCCAACTGCTTCACAAGGTAGTGCCAAATATTTTTAGTGTTTAGAGGGATTTCTTCCTTTATCTAAGTAAGCAATAAACCAGCGATACTAAGTTTATAATGCAATTTTAACAACCTGTGTTGTTTCTTTTCCCCATAAATACTGCAGGTCGTGACTTTGTTCACAACTTTCCTGTGAAATTCAGTTCAAATATTTTGCGCAGCGAGAAGCTTTTACAGTCTTCTGTTAGCACATCTCACAAGCTAGTACATAATAAGTCTAAATTTATTTAAGTTTTGATGTTCCTTGTGCTCTAGTGGTTGCTACTGTCCCTCAATAGAAGTTATCTCAATGGGAAAGGTGTCCATGTTATCAGATTAAGCATGACTTATAGCCATCTTCACACACCACCTACACATGCTTGAGGAAATGTGAATGTAAGTGAATTTGAATAACTGTAACGCCTGACCTATGTAAGAAATCTATTAAATATATTTAAAATGTTTACACATTTATGTAGTTGTATTGATGTAAACCTCTGCTAAACTAGGTTTAGTTTTCATAAATAAAGCAGGAGAGCAGGTCTGACATTTATTGGATTGGTATAGCTTTTTGCACAGTGAGGCTCTGAATTAGCTGAAGTGTGTAGGCCAACCTCAGTGTAAACTTATAATAACTGATGACATCACAGATTTTCAATTGCATCAGGAGCTATGGATTATTTAGTTTCAACCAAAAGTCAAAAGTTTCCATGATGATCCCTTCCTGTGGCATTTATTTTTCATACCCATTAGATTTCTAACTTACAGGTACATTTTAAAGCAAAATAAAAGTCATTCTTCTTTCACACACTGCTCATAAACTCACAGCTTGGTTTCTCCCATAGAGAGAAGTGGTCTATGGGGAAAGATAGGGCCTGTGACCACTGTGCAATTACTGTAGAAATACTTGCTCGTATTTGAAGGTAAGCAATTCTTTTGTATGACATGCTGCTGGGACTGCATTCAGTCTCCTTCGAGGTCTCTTCTTGCCCTGCTGGAACTCTCTGACACAGAGCATTCAAGGACATTTATATTGGAAGTTCAGCCAGTGAAGAAGAATCCAGCTTGAGTCACTCATGCTACAATTACCCTGAGGCTGCATGGCAATTGAAAGATACACCCTGCAGCAGGCCAGAACTAGGCATTCTGGCACTTACAAAAACGTCTATGCTTTAGCTTTCTTGGCATTAGTGACCTTGTGCTCCAAAGGAAGGCCTATTTCTACAGGTGTCTGACCTAATTGCCGTGTGAGTTGAAAATATAATTTCCAATACAAATTTCCAATACAAGGCTAAAGAGGGAAATCCCTAATGGTCTATTGAGCCAGCCATCTGATTCATTTCTTTAGCCAGAATGACAGAAAAAGTTATCTGTCAGCATTTACTTAGGCACTTACACATTCAGTTTTTCCAAGTGACATGGAAATATGATTGTAATATTTGAACTGTGTTAAGAACAGCAATTTCCTCTGAGAATGGAGGCAAACTTTCCTGTTTTTCCTTTTCTTATTTTTTTCCCTAAAATATATAGTTTTAGGGTCCACTAGGTTGTTAAGGATGTCTTTATTTTGGCTTTCCTTTCGACTGAGCTCTTTATAAGAGATGATGTGTGGTTTTCCTTTAGAAGAAGAGGAGTTTTGTGAGTAGTTAAGGGCAAAAAATTGAATTTGTTAGTAGTGCATTCCACACTTTTATGACTAAGCCTGTAGCACATGTCTGTGTTACTGGTACATAACATGATACTAAATCAGCCCGCATAACTAAATTGCAGCATACCATTGATTTTAGCCTAATAAAACACATGCATGTGTTTCAAGTGGTTTTAATTATCTGTTTATTATTAAAGTGTGTTTTCTCTGCTGCATTTCTGTACAGTTTTGATGTAAGAAAGAATTTTGCTTCCAAAGTTAAGCTTAACTGTATTGAGACATTTTTGTACCAAGCAAACAGCAACAAGTGACCATTTACGAAACTATTGTTCTTTAGCTTCGACCTCTTAAAGGTGCTACAGAAATTATGTCTGAGAGCTGGTGTTTAGGTTAAAATAGTTGAAGTTCTGACTGACTGCATGACAGATCTATATGGTTAGCTTCACAGAAATTAACCACTTCTTGAGCTGAGGCCAGAACGATCTGTAATCCTGAGAAGTAAACTCCGTGGAAACTGGTTCTCTGCCTCACGCTCTCTTCCTTTCTCTCGCTTATTCAATAATTCCTGCCTCTGTGATTCCCTGTCCTCCACAGTTCATTTTGGCTTTTATGCTCTCTCTGATAGCAGAACTCTATTACTCCCATTACTCCTCTCTTCCTGATCTTGCACAGCACAGTATGACTTAGTAGCCTAGATGAATTCCTGCACCATGGATGTGTTTTCTCCTCCAGTTTTGCCATTTCCCTAAGTAATGTTCCACAGAATAAATCTACTTAATCCCAGTAACTTTTTCCACATCTCTGCCTCCCTCCTCAAGCTCTCCATCCTCCTGTATCCACCTCTGTCTCCTCAAACGGCATCTCACTGACATCTTCGAGAGGAAATCAGCAAAAGAATCACAGAATCACAGAATCACAAGGTTGGAAGGGACCTTCAAGATCATCTAGTCCAAAAAAAAAAAAAAGAAAGCTTCTGCTTTGTCTTGCTTTCTCTTCTCCACCCCAACTTTCTCTCCTTTTCCCTTGAGTCAGAGATGCTACAGTGGCTCTCTTCCTCCCAGAGCTCAGCTTGCTCCAGTAACACCATCCCATCACTTGGTCGCCCTCTTCCATTTTATCCGTTACTCTTGCTATAGCCTTTGCCACTTTCTCCTTTCAGCGCAATCCCGCTTTAGTCTATCCCATAGTCACCTCCCCACCCTTGTCTCTCCAGCAACCACCCTATTTACTTTTTACTTTAATTTATAAGTTCACTGAATGAAAAAATTAAATTCCTCTCCTCTGGTTCCATCGCAGAACCTCTTCTGGCCAACATTGGTTGTATTCTGCCAATACAACGATTGCCAAAGCTGTTTTGAACCTTTAGACTATGTATTCTTATCCTGCTCAGTCTCTCTCATTTTCGAGGTATTGGTTCATAGTTATTAACAGGAACATACTGTCTCTCTCAGCAGTTTATACTCACATAACAAATTTTGAACAAGTACCTTCATTCCTTTGCCCTCTTTGTCCATTATGCTTAGAAGGAACTACCCGCAAACATTTACACTCAACTTCTTCACAGTCTTCTCTTTCTTTGATATCTGTGGATAAACAGACAATTGCTAGATCACAGATCTGCAGAGATCTTTGCTTATCACTGCTTTTGCTAAACTAACCCAATATTTTCTAATTTCCTTGTATTCATTTGTCTGAATCTATTCCTTTGTCATATCTTTAAATGATCTTTGAGGCAGGACCGTGTTTTTTATACATTGTTCATAGAACTTTTCCTATGATAGGGTCTCAGTCCAGGAATAAGGCACCACTTCATTTCAGTGATAATAATAGCCATACCTTAAAGGCTTAACTGAATTTCAGCTAAATGCAAGTAATTGTTAATAAACCAGACTCCTATTTTTATCAGAATTGTTTGAATTTAAGGCCTTTTTCAGTAATTTACTCTTCTTTGTAATTAAAGATAGTGAGAAACATATGGTTACCCTTTTTGATCTGAGCAACTAGACATATTCTGAGATTTCATATGTTATTCCCATTGGATGGAGAAATTGATGGAGTAAATTTTCTTTGATGTTTATTTCTGTTTATATCTAAGAAGATTTATTTCCAAGAAACAAATTCCTGCTTTCTTGAAACCAGCAGGATTGAAACTACCAGAAATGATACATTCTCCAGTCAGTACCCAACAAACAATATAGCCTGTAGACTTCTCCTAGGGCATTGGTTCTTTTTATATCTTCAGTCTTTTTCTGAGCTTTGCTCCACTTCTCAATTTGAAGTCTCTTACACACGCACATATATCCATTCATGCACAAGATAAGTAAAACTACTTCACTATTTTTATTTGGATTTGTGTTCTGAGTTTGAGGCTGCTGTTATTTAAGCTGCTTGCCTACATGGAAGGGTTGAATGACCTCTAACAACTACTATAAATAAACAGCAAGTTCATCCTTGTCCCAATAATGCAACTATATTAAACTGAGGTTTCTTTTAAACACAATATGCAGATGCATTTACTGTGAAGTTTGCAACATGATCTGTAAAATCCTGACAGAGAATAAAACTATTTTTGTATTTCAGTTTGTAAACCTCTGGAAAAACTCTTTTACTCAAAAATGTAGAGGATTTTTCATGGAACACTCGGAACGCAGCATTTACTTTGAGAAGACTATCTCTATTTTAAAGCTGTAAGAAAAAAAAATTCATACAGTATTCATACAGAGAAATTCTGTAGGAAGTCCTTTACTAACACTAACTGTGCTGTTTCAGAATCTCTCAGAAACCCAGCCAGAACCTTTGCATGTACCTATAGGCTTTGTTGTCTGTACACATTTGGAAGACTCAGTTGTGGCTATATGGTTACTTCATGTTGATTTTGTGGTGAAATGAACAAAAGGCACATCACAGACTTTATTATAAACTATAAATAATGTAGTACAGGCCTTGTTAAAACATATGTAACAGCCATCTTAGTTTTACCCACACACTCTATAGCAAGTATTTTGCTGTCATTTTTTACTAGCACATTGTAACTACCAGCTATTTTATACAGATAATAAGTGATACATTAAAGAATGCATTTTTGTCAGGAAAAATACTTCTCACTTGCATTGCCTTTTCATTGCATTTCCACTTCTAAATTCATTTGCATATTCTGCTATAAATATCCTGTATGCGATAACTTGTCTCCTAGCAGTTAAAAGATGAAATCTTGATACTGAGGGGAAAAAGCTGATGTGGGGTTTTATATAAATACTATGGGTCATTTTCCTTGAATCTTAATTCATGTTGAGATGCCCGTTGCTGCTTTAGTGATCCTATTGGAGCATTGTCATCTGGGCTTTTTTATTCCCCCGTAAATTTTCCACGTTTGCTAGTGCTGACAGATTAGAGTCAATTCTACCAACCCTGAGATTCTTTGAGTAAATGAACACGGGAATACGCCTCCACAGGTACAGCAGTGATGAGCGTGCTCTGCCTTGCTTTTGAGACGGCTGCTTAGGAGCCTGCTCTAGTCAGGAAGCCAGCTGGCTGTGTTAGTGCATCATGGTGTCTCAGCCCGTCAGATCTGCTGAGAGGCAGGGACAGCGTTTTGGGACTAGCGCTGCCTAATGCAGTTGCATGTGCTCCCGAACTGCTCTTGGCTTGTGCCTGCCAAGTCCACGCCTGTTTGTCAGTGCATAACCAAGGTTAACATTTTGTGTTTTAAATATTGTGTTCTTCATCTGACAGTATGCAGGTCACTGGCACATTTTCTTCATTCAGCCTTAGATCAGGGCAGACAGAGAAAGTTGAGTGGAAGACACCTGCTACAGCTGTATATATGCATCCTGAAATGATACGGGCAAATTTCTGTAGCCCCATGAAAACAAAAGTTCTTTTTCAGTCTCATTTATAGTATAACAAAGTAGTTGTTATAAACTGTAACCTTTCAACACTGATCCTGATGAATATACAACAAAAAGATAAGGTTTTTGAGAAAAGCAACTGCAATGATCTAACTATAATACCTAGCTCTTGTACAGTTCTTTTCATCAACTGATCTCAGAGCACTTTAGAAAGCAGATCAGTATCATTGCCCTCATTTTATTCATTGGCTTCATTTTCCTACAGTGCATTGTCCTGATTTGCAAAATGTATACAAAACTCTTTATATTCCTCTTTCAGATCTAATGTGAAGTGGGAGTTATACTCGCTCTGGCATGAGAGGGTGCTTTTTGCCTTTCACATCCTCCAACCCCTACACACACAGACCCCTCTATTTTTTTTCTGACTGAGTGGTTTTGCAGAGCAGAGATCAAAAGGAAATTTATCAGTATCTGTCTCCCTTCAGACCATTGAAGCCAGACTTCTGACAACTCTGTAGCAGCCTTAAAGCTGAAAGAGGCATCAAGAACAGGGAAAGAAAAGAGAGAAAAAGAAAAGTCCCATGGCTATACTGTCACTGTCAGATTATGGAGGAGTAAATCGCAGTGTGAGCACCCACAGATGCTTTGAAGGTAGGGTGCCAGATGCTGGGGACTGTGGCCTCACTTGATTGTTGGTTTGTCCAGTTCAAAAGATTCCAGGGTCCCAAGCCCTTGAAGACCCTTGAGCTCTGAAGCTGAAACAGCATCCTCTTGTGTTACAGACAGTTGTGGTTAAAGGTGATAAAAAGTGCTTTAAACACATTAAGCACCTTAAAATCTTCACTGAAAATGCAATTTAAGACGTGTCATTTAAATACAGTCCTTCCTTCAACTGACTACTAAAATCAGGTCAATAGAGTTCAGAATTTCCTCTGGTAAAAGAGCTCTCATGTATAAATGCTATGGTGGGAAACCTGGAGTAAAGACTTACGAGTTACTGGTCTGAACTTTTCCAGATTCCGAGGGATTCAGGCTAGGGATCGTCTGAAGTCCCTTGCTTAACTACTCAGCCAAGAGTGCCGAGGTGATATTAGACAGCACAGACTGTTTAGCTAAACCAGAGGAAAAGAGGCAGTGGGTCTTTTTATGTCACATGTGCTCAGTATTCCTTCAACAGTATCCTCTATCTACCACACTGCAAGGGCCTTCACTAAAAGCACTCGGGAGGGTTCTGCTTCTGCATTGCTTTAAATAATCACGTTAGTGATGTGATTCACTGATGAAAGAGAAGCAGATAAATCCCTGAGCTCTGAACTTGGAAGGCAGAAAGAAATGATGGATGAACCTTCTGCATCGGTAATTCAATTGGGTTCAGATAATGAATCAAATATTTAGCTGCTTATCCAGACTCTATCCCCAAAAAACTCTCCAAACACTTATATCTGATACTGGGACTTCATCCAGCTCCCTTTGAAATCAATTAACAGACTCTCACTGACTTCAGCAGGGAGGAGATCAGGCCCTAGGGCTCAAACAGGTTTGCTCTCACATGTGACTTGCAGATTTTTTTTGCATTTTGGCTGAGGTGGGGACAAGACTGACCGAACACTAGTCTAAAGACAAATCTCCAGCCAAAGAGAAATGGGACAAGGGAAAATGCCAATGACTTTAAAAATACTCTGAGAAAAACCCTGGTGGGGCACTATTATTATATATTTCTTTTCTGAGGTAAAGAGTTGATTCAGTTTGGCCTTTGGGGGGAAAAAAAGAACAGAAAACATTTATTCTAATTTTGACTGTTTTGGTTAACCTGCATCAGTAAAAAGCACTACATTTCATTGTAAGCAGGTAATTATTCTGAACTTGTTGTATGAAAGATGCATTTTATTAAGGAGTAGGATCTGAAAGAATCTTTTTGAAAAAGAGTCAGATTTACCTTTGAGATAATAATGGCAAGCGTACACAGTAAATTCTCCACCCATGGTCAGGGAGGAGTTTAGAGGTTCCATATGGCAACTGGCACCAAACAAAAGGAAACTGGTCAAAGAGGTTAATTAACTGGGACACATCCTCTCAAAGTTTTGCACTGTGTCATTACTACCCAGAGATATTCAACAGGATGTGGTTACATTTCGTCGTCTTGGCATTTCAGAAATGTATCTGAGACTGCATTGTTGAGCTCTTTTCAGATTTAAGAGCTGTCAGCCCCAATACTTTCGTATGACACTGTAAATGAGAAAAGGATATATGTTTATATGAAGGCTTTCAACGTAGCGCTTATGTATCTACAGGGGGGAAAGAAGCTCTACATCTCTAGGAACTAGACTTTTTTTTTCAGGGAACAATATTAGTTTTTAACTTCTTTCTCATAGAAAATATAAAACATTTCTAATTGAAATGTAAAAAATTGATTCTATGTTGAAATTAAATATATTTTCCTCATGTTTTTCTTGTAAAAAATTTTTATCAACCATTTTATCATGAGAAATAGACTCTAATTAACAAAATTTCACTTTCTAACAGGAATAAGAAAATGAGCCAGTTCTACTAGTAACTCTTTAGAAATTCATACCTACATGTGAGATCTTCCTGGGCTCCATGATTTTCCTTCCAAACTGACCTTGCTAATGTGAAGGGGAGGAAAAAACACAGATGTTTCTGTCTCTGTGCAGCAGTTGCGGCACAGTTGCCAACCCTTTTTATTAATTTCTTGGTCCCTATGAACCCAAGAAAGAGCACGAAAAACTTTGAGGAAGTGAAGCCATAGCTCTCAATATGGTGGTGCCCTTTTAAGCCAGCTTTACCCGAGCATTAAGTTCATCAGGCACAGCTGACAAGAGCAGTTTTAGTGGTGATGGTCTAGCTAGTCTGGCTGTACACAGGCTCCTTCTGTGTTGACTTTTTCTTCCGGGAGCACAAGTCACTCTAATATAAAAAGACTAGATAGAGCTGTGACAAACAGGAGCGTACACACCCCCGACAGTTCATATTTCTGGCCCCTAAGTCTGCAGCACGCAAATAGATCCATGAACTTCTGTGGAGTGACTGTGGTCTCTCTGAAAGTTTTAGGGGAGGTGAAATTTAGTATATCCCCGTACAAGGAGGCACAAGTGCCAGACAGAATTGGGTCTGAAGCATTTTTAAATCAAATTATTACCTTCCATTTGAGTTAAATGTAAATAGAAAACAGAGTAGTCAATGTTACTTGTTTTTAGAGCTGTTTTCTGGCTAGGTTCATAGCCCAGTTCTCAGGCGCTCATGGAATGTTAGCTGGACTCACAACACTGGAAGGCAATGATCAAATGCAAAACATTTCCATTTATAATGGGCACAAATCATGGCAATATTTCCATTCCTACTGTCTTTCAAAAGCCAACTTCATGAAACATAATTTGAGGCCCTAAACCACATGGTATGGACTTTGTAACGGTAAAAAATAAATAAATAAATTGTTTTTACCTATGCTGAAACTTAGTTACTATTTCTGGAAGGTGCCACATATTTTTCATTTCCACTCAGCTGCCGCTGGTTGTGGTGAAAGTCATTTTCTTGAGAAAAAGTGCAGACCTTATACTGGTTCTGCTAAGAACTAATGCGTTCACTGCATCTGATGCAGCAAAAAAAAAATCAGGACTTGAAGTATGTTTCCTTCTGTGTCTCTTCCTTTGTCTCCTCTGAAAGTAATCTAATATTGGTCTTATCAGTAGCAGGTTACCCCTCATGTCTGGATCTGTTACTTGTGGTACCATGTACATAGTGCTTGAGAAGACAAAGCATGCCTGACAAGCCACATCAAAACCACAGGAATGTCATAAGGTTTTTTCGCTAGTCTACATTTGTCTGAAGGAATTGGCTATAAATCCCAGTGCCTTGAGCATACCTATCCAAACATGATCACTGCGAGGTGCACTTTGGCAGATACTGCATCACACCGGTGTCAAAGGCTGTTTGGGGAACATCTCCCAAAAGTGGGCATAAAAATAAAATGGTTTCTTCAGAGAGCTGAACAACAGAGACCTCAGGTAAAGAAACCATAATTCACCAGAATGACTAATGGAGTTGTTTGCACCCTAATTACAAGTCATTACAAGTATATGAGGCACAGGTGATAATCAGATGCAGAATAGTTTATTGTCAACATCCAAATACTATAAAAATCATCAAAAACTTCCATTCCCCAGCAGTGTTTGCCACAATATAATGAAGCTCTCTTTCAGACTGTTTTGGACAACAGATGTTTGTAGAAAACCACTTTGTGTTGTGGATAACCTCACAGGGTTTTCTGCTTCCATTTAATTTATAAAGTATTCAAAAAAAGTAGCTTTGGGTTTGCATCAGCATACTGGAAATCAGACATAGCTCATGAGTATAAAATCTTGCCTGTTTGTGGGAGTCATCTGGGGAGACAGCGCTGACACTGCAGTTTCAAGACTGATGTAACCATTTATCAGACATCTAATCTTTTTTGTCTATGTGTGTATGAAACAATGCTGCTGCAATTTTGCTGATGGAAGATACTGAACTACCCACACATATATTTCAGAAGTCAAAATCCAGCACAGAAAGCATATATTCTTTACATTAATTAATTACTTTTTTCAAAAAAGATACTGTTTCTTAAATCTGTAGCCACAAACCACTGGTACACTTCTTTGTAATGAAATGTCTCCAATTGTATCATTCTGAATAGTCAGGTCAAACCACACTTTTGCAAGTCTGCAGTGCTCCCTGGAAAGGCATCCTAGCACGCAGCCATGACTGAAGAGCAATTACATTGAAAACTGGAACAGTAAAACCAGCATACCTGGATGGAAGAATGGCAAAATCATCTATTAGGCCCTTTCATTTGCTGTCTTCAGCAGTCCATAACCTGAAGTCCTTGTTCAATTCTTATTCCCCTCCTTAAGCAAAAATATCATTAAAGTTAGAAAGTAATAAGTAAATGATGAATCAACTAACAGTCTGATTTGGGGATGGGGGGATACATTACGACAAGGATGAAATCTTCAGCACAGGGCGCACAAGAATTACATTTTGTAAGTACCTAACAAAGTAACCCAATTTTCGGGGAAGTGGAAAACACACAGGGAACACTTTTTTCACTTAGAACAAGTGAACTTTTTCTTCTCCATTTTTTCCGCTTTTTTTTTTGCTTTAATTTATTTTTGCTTTATTCTCTGCAGATTCCCCTCTTCCTTTCTTCTTTCGGCCTTCTTTGCTTATGACTATAACCATCATGATTGCAATGTGTTTGGAGAAAGAATATGTTCATAAACCTCTGCATTTGGTTATGGACCTGAAATACAATTACAGCAATTTTATATACTAGTGGCAATACATTTTTAAAAGCCTCCCTGAGACAGTTGTTTTGCAACAATAACAAACATACATGGTTTAAATCACATCTGAGATTAGCTCTTCTGTTTTATTTATGCTCACTTATTTCTGAGAAATGTTTCTGGAAAATATTTGAGGCAGAACAGCATAGACTTGCCATCAAGGTTTTGTGGCAAAACATGCAAGAAGGAGGGTTCAACAGAGAGATTACAGTCACCTACTGAGTTGCTCCAATTTCTTAATTCCTTATTCCCACATGTAGAGTTGAGGTCTTTAGGAAGTGTTTTCAGAAAACACGAACTCTTCTTTTGCCAAAATAAGTGGCTGATTTTCAAGGCTTTAGCACCTCTTGACAGAAGAAAATCCTTCCCCATAAGCCAGATCTCCTGGGATCTGCTTTGTGCCAAGCACTTTTGAAATGTAAATCTCTTACCTGTCTAGCTGAGTACTAAGCTTTTCTGAAACTCTGGTCCTGTGATATTCCTGTGATCAATGCTATAGAAAAACAGAAGAGTTACGAATGTCTGCTTCTTGTGGCTTAGAATGCAAAATACCTCCAGGATGAAATTCAGGTTGTTTATCCCTTAAAAATACATTTGCCTTTTATTTGAGCCGAAGAACTGTCTAGTAGCTCCTTATAAATGTCTATCAAGGCTGTTATCCTCTGCTTCATTCTACATCAACTGAGAGATGCTTTTATCAGGAACGCTTTTCCTTATAGAGGGAGCATACAGTCAGCATATTATAACAGCCACAGAGTCTCCGCTTTTTCTCTGGCCCCATATCACCTGACTCACTCTATTCTCATAGATTTTAGACATTTTATAATTAGCACTTTACAGTGACTGGAGACATCTGAAAAAATTGGATGATACTAAACTATCAGAGTCTGACAAACCTTGCACATCCTTTATTCTGCCCAAACATACCTCACTGCAGTAGGCATGTACATTAGATACATATTTATTTGTGCTCATTTGCAATGTGTGCAGTATATGCTGACAGTGATGTTTTTCCATGAATACGGTCTTAGGCTCCTAAAGTGGTACCATAGGTGGAATTACAGACTCTGTCTCGCTCATTCTTAACCTGTAATCACCTTTGTGTTTCCAGTTAATGAACTACATCTTTCTTTCCCTCTCCTGGCATTTGTTCTTTTAAACACCATTCTAAGTAACTTAACTCTTGAACTGCATGGGAAGCTTTGCAGTACTGAGTTCTTGATTTCATTTCAGGAGACAGATGACAAAACATTAGCTATAACCCTACTTAGCATTATGACTTCATCTCTTCTGAGATACAGCTCCTGAAGTATTGTAGATGAAGCCTTCAAAGTAAAAGCAAGTGAATACAGTTGTAATAAAGATAATAATATTGGAAAATAATGTTTAAATAGCAAAACTTTAATCACAAAAAAAAAGGATTAACATTTATCGTTTCCATTTTCAGGAGGGATGAGATAGCTGCCAGAGGTAAAACCAGAAAAGTACTGGCTGACTTCACCTTGCATATAATAGAAGCAAGAGACAGACCAAGATCAGGTAAGTACGATCTTGCAAACACACACTGGTTGTCATCAACACATTACAAAGTCAGTATCTTGACTTTATCAAGGCAACAGGGACATTAGTTTTATGCACATGGTGCAGTCCATAGATATAAATTAAGGGCTGGTAGGTCTTACTCAGCTTTAGTTTATACCTGTACTACTTAAATGCTTATATACCTAAAATACTCATGAAATATTTGCAGTAACTAAGTTTTTTGACAGACAATTCTCACAAATACTTAAATTACAAGCATTAGTGTCCACTAGCGTAGATACCTCTGAGGAAAAACCAGTCTTACCAGTGTAAGATACATCATAACACTAACAAAACAGTCTCTTGAAAGAACAGCAAATTACTACCCCTTTTTGCAGTAGCTGCTTTTCAAGTACCTGCATTTCCTTTCATGTTAGGAACATGCATTTTGGCCAAGTTCAGTATCCAAAGTTGTTAGCGTAATCACAATTCTCACCAAATCCATTGAAATAGTTTGTCAAAGTTTCTTTCAAAGTGTAAGTCCAACTACTTAAAAGCACTGCACAGTTTCTCATCTCTGAAAATGGTGTTTATTATTAAATTTCCTAGAGAGGAAATATATAAAGTATTATAAGATGCTAAGACTCCTAACATTGCTCCTACAACAGGTGATTTATATTCCCATGGAACTCAAATGCACTTGGAGATCATGAGGAGAGCATTCGAGATCAGCTGGGAACCATTAGGTACCTTGCAAGATTAGACCCATATGAGGTTGTACTTAGAATTACCTTTTTTACTCATCACTAACCACTTCTACATTCTTTTCTTTCTTAATCACTTTATTTGTTCCAAGGGACTGATAGGGCCCTTAAGGCAGTGCCATATAGATACCAATTAATTAATAATTGGTAGCAGTTTGGGTGTGTTGGAAGAGCTGACCTCGGATAATTCATGCATTGTGACATGATGTACTTTACAGTGCCAGCAGCAGAAACAGCAGGAGTGCCATCCTCCAGCTGCCAGAACTAATTATAAGCAGTTTGTCTTTTCCCTTAATGGCCGATTCTGTTTGTTTCACAACAGCCAATTTAAAAGTCACTTTTAATATCATCATCAACAAAAGAATACCTGGGAAAAAAATGTCCTCACTTTTGACCAAGAAACTGTAGAATGATTTGGATTTCCATGGCTGCTTTTGTTAATTCAAACAGTGAACAGAAGGCAAAAAGCAGATGGAAAGTCTCTCACAGGAAAATATAAAAACTGGTATTGCTTTTGCATGACTAATGTGCTGATGGGTTAGTTAACTCAGCAACTTAGAACATAAAGTCCCTTTCTGAGGCTCTTATATTCTATGACCAAGCTTATGACAATGGACCACAGGCTATGTTCTCTATGAAAATTAATTCTACATAAGTCTTAGTGTGGACAAGGTGCTGAGAAAGTCAGGTAGTCTTACAGAACGATCCCAGAGCTCACCAAATTAGAAGGTAGCTCACTGTTGCGAATTCTCATCCTTCCTATTACCCACTCACACCATTAAAATTCCATCTTAAAATTTCATTCTTCCTCTATAGTAAGGTGAAAAGGTTAACTCCCAAGAGACTAATCCTGTGAGGTGCTGAGCTCTTTCAGCTCCCACTGACTTCAAAGCTAAATATTTGGTTCACATGAAAGCCTCTTTAATTCCCCATTACTGTAAGGTATACTTGTATACAACAGTGGGAGCAGTTGTCATTATAAATCAGACAGTTTATCAGGGGAGCTATTCTCCAGGGCAGAGCAGATTCTAACACACCACGACATACTTTATTTGTTAGCCTCGATTCCACAGGAATTTTATTCAGGCAGACACCTCAAGGCATGCATCTTTTCAAAGTGTTTAGGCAGGAAGCGAAATTCAAATTAGATACACTTACGATGCAAATGCATTATTATTTAGCTCAAAACGACTGAGGCTCAGGGGTCGTAAATCCTGCCATAAAGAGATCTTTCAATTACCTTCTGTTCAGTGAATCAGAGAAGAGGAACCCTTTCCCTGGCTTTTTCATGCAGAACAAATTTGACTCCCAAACAAATATCAATCACCATAATACTCTATATTTTGGCCTCTATATAGACCTAACTTCAAGTTGTTTTATATGGGGTTTTCTTTTAAGACAGTGTCAAACCAAACCTTTGCATCTTTGGTGTGACTGAAATCTGAACCCGGTCTTGAATGACTCCTCCCTCGTGAGCTGCGCCAAAGCTCCAGAGTGAAGGATGTCTGAAACCTGGAGTCGGATCTAGATCTGACTTAAGAATGATTTTCTTTCCTTTAAAATTTCATTTCTTCCTCAGCTCATCCCTGTCCTTCATTCCAAGCTAAACTGTATTACTCCTTGCTCCCTAATGTTTCCACAGCATGACTTTTTCTGGTGGCTCACGTCTCCCTTCACCTCCTTGCTTGATGTTTGGGTTTTCTAACATTCACCCAATGGCCTCTGATTCTGAGGCCTTCCTGTCCCCAGCTGTGCCCGTCTATTCTGCAGACCACCTGCCCACTCGAAACGTTGCTGCTATGGTCATTATCCACCGTATTGACCACAGCATCCATCGCAGGCACCTTGAATTCTTTCATTAGTTACTCTAATTCTACTGCATCAAATTCACACCTTTTCCCCTCAGGACTCCATGAACCTCTTCTTTCCCTTGTTTCTCTGTTCTTATACCATCCTGAACACCTCCCGCTTTGCTATTCCCCCCGTTACACTGATCAGTTACACCCATCTGCTCTCCAGCACTTCCCAATTTTACTTTACCGTCTTTGAGTTTTATTGCATGAGACATTGGGAAGTTTTTACGTCTCCTTCTGCTTTGATCTTCTGGACAGGTATAATAGCAACATCTCTTTTCATAGATGTTTAAAACGTGTGTGAACTCCTGTGTCCACAGACAGTGCGTTGGCTTGGAGTATCCCAGTAATTGCGAAGTGTTTGCAGCGAGCATTAGGCTTCAATCAGTATAGTTCTTGGCATGTATATCCACTCATTTGATTATCTGTAGGAAATTTCAGTTTTGTCATAGCGCGGTGATGATTGTATAAATGGTGGTCTAAAGCTTCTGTATGACATAAACTAAAGGAAATAAATGTCTCTTCAGATATACAAATATATCCCAACAAAAAATCACAAAACGCCTCTTTCTCTGACATGGAGAAAATGTAGGTTCAAGTTCTCAGTTCCCTATATTTAAAAAAATCTTTAGGTTCATATTTAAATGTAATTTGAGGCCATGTTTATACTGATACACATATTCCAACAACATTTTATGCAACTCTATATTGTATGTATATTCAGTAGAACAACATTTAAACATATCTTCTGAGCAAAACTTGTTAGTTCACATTCATCAAATTAAAAATTTGGTTGTGTTCTAAGTGTACACAAGTATTTTCTCACATATGGAATAAATAAATTGCTGTACTTTTCAGTGTAATTTAAATGGAAGTGTGCTTTTCAAAAATACTGGTGTGGCTGCAGTGCTGGTGAAGGGTGCCAAATAGATATCTTCAGAGATTGCAGTTTTCTATGAGTTGCATCCAGAGACTATTACTTTACATCAACTATTACAGAAGAAGTATAGGTCCTGTGGTTAGGGAATAGAGCTATGTGTCAAGAGGTCAGGTTTCCGTTACCCACCCTGCTGGACCTGCTGCTTAACCTCAGGCAAGTTGCCTGACCACTTTGTAACTCAGTTTGCCCATCCGTGAGGAGGGCTTAATCTTTCCTACCTACTCTGTAGGAAAGCTATGAGGCTTATTTTGCTAATGTTCATAAAGTGCTTTGAAATATTTGACTTGAAAGCACAGCACATCTCTTGTGGTGGTGTTTTTATCCGTCGAACTGGCACTGCCTTTATAGTCATGATACAAGGTCTCCAACACCGCTAACAAAACTAAGCCCTAATGAGAAAAGCGGTTCCCATATTGCAACTTCCACATTTTTTTTCCTCTTTTCTCTTCTCCTCTTTTCCTGTCAATTCAGGGCGTTTTTCTTTTTTCCAAACTAAAAAGACAAAGGTCCAGAAGCAGATAATTTACTTTGCAGACTTTCTCGCTCAATTTCAACCAAAATGAGAACAGCAAAAAATCAGTTCTGATTGTGTACATTTAAAATTAAATGATAATGTAGTCTTTAAATTAGCCTTTATGAGTATGTATAGCAAATAAATACAATGGAAACAACCACAGTGCCATAGTTTAAAAGATAGTATCACTGGTTCTTGAGTTTGTGCAGGCCTGCTTAGGTCTTTATCTGTGATTCCACTATCTAAACAAAAGCTTATCTTTCTTTTACTGTTCTTATCTTGTTCATCAGTTGATTGTTTGCTAAGTATCTCAGTGAACAAGATCCAAACGAAAATGACTGTTCATGTATAATTTGTTTGGATCAGATTAAATTGGAAAGAAGGTAAAAGTGAGAGACAGAGAAAGTAGAATGGTCGTTAGCAATGAGTAGCAGAGGTCAAAATGAATTAGCAAACATTATGTTTGAAGTTTTCTCTTCCCTTTGTCTGACTTTGCTGAGTAGTTTCTGGTAGAGAGTAGCTATAATAGCATGTCCAAAGGAAATTCTTTAGCTCATGTGAATTTGAAATGTCTCTTATTATTGTAACGTAAGAAAATGTCTTGCGAAGAATAAAAGGATCTAACACAATTATAGCTAACATAGTTAGCTCCCTTTGTCACACTGTTGCCTGCTGACAATTCTTCCAGTGGCTGCTATTACTTTCTGTTCTACCATGCATTTCTCATACTGATTCATTTTACTGTTGTATCAGTGCAAGTCTTTGAAATTGATCCTACATTTCTTGCAACTCCAGAGGACTCAGAGGCCTGACTGGGATGTGATTTGGAAGGGAGAAACTAACCATGTTAAAGTCCTTTGTCGTTGTTCTGTTTTTGTATCACAAGAATACCTGTATCTGAGATTTGGACTCTGCTTTGTTTAGAAGCAGCACTATCTTACGACTTTACTTCAAGTAGATAAGGTAATCAAAGGATGCCTGGGGAATTAAAAACCTTGCAGGACATCATGGCTTGCCAAAGGCACAGCATGCCGGCAGCAGCAGAGCCAGGATTCTGGAGTTCTGTTGTGCTTCAGCAGCATCCGCAAGCTGCTAGTATAGGCATGTTTCCCACTTCTCACTCTCTCCCCAGCTCTTCTTTCTTCACCCTCTCACAGATCTAAATCCAGAAGAAAAATACAGTTATTTAGTCGACGTCCCTTCATTCTACAAGCTGGATAATTTTGTTAGGGGTCCTTCCTCCACTCCTTGTGGCCTATTTTTTAAGACAGACTTGTTGATTTAAAACGAAAAAGGAAGCTACAACACCTCTATGTAACCTCGCACCCTTAAGTAACCTTCCAGTGGTTAATGGCTCCCATTTTTAAAAATGCATGATTTATTTTTATTTTGAAATTTTCAGGTTTCATTTTCCAGATGCTGAGCCTTGTTATATATTTGTTTGATAGATAAAATCTCCCAACTAAATGGATGGTTTTGAACGGTGCTAAGCTTCTTCTAGATAAATTAAATAGATTAAGATCTTTAGTCTTTTGCATAGATCTTTGTAGCTCTTTTCTGCACTATTTCTACCTTTTCAGTATTTTATTTTGGGAGAATGAGTACCCAAACTTGGATCCAAGCTTCCGCAGCAGCTTCAGAAGACGACGTACAGTTGTAATACATTCCTTCTGTTTGGCTAGTCCTGTGCTGACACATCCAGAGATCTTCCAGCCATGTCACATTCAGTTCACTATTTACCATGATGGTTAACAGTACAGAACCTGTATGTGCCTCATACCTCTGTCCACACAGTCTTGCCAGTCTCCCAGTGCCTCAAGACACTAATATTTCTTGATGATTTAACCACCCCATCCAACTGAATCCCCTCCTCCACTGAGTTATGTTTCCTCCCATGCCAAACTTCACAGCTCCCTAAGTCATCCTAATCCTTCCTTGCTTAGACCTTCACTGAGCTCCACAAACTCCACAGATGACTTTTCACCCCTGTTGTGAGCATGTCCAACAAGATGTGATCACTGCTAGCAGCAGGGAAATGATTCACGTCAGAGACAGTTCAGAATAAAAAAGTCCTAGCCATTATTTCCACCTGTCCCCAGAACCTTTCTCTGCTGTATGGAAAAGGTCAACGGGAAGTCAATAGAAAAGGAGCAGAAAGGAAAACACGTAGCTGTGTTCCTTCAGCAGACTACCTAGTCTATATTTATATGCTGTACGTACAAACACTTTTTAAAATTTGTGGTGCTGGTATGCTTCCTTTCCTTTACCCATCTCATGGAGACATTCTCAGGATTATTTAGTCTGTCATGTTTTGAGATCTTTGCTTTGAGATCTTCAGTTCACAAAGACACGTAAAGAGTTACTTACTCATTCGCAATTCATACACAATTAAAAAAGGAGCCCCCACACTCCCAGACTGATGAAATCAAAAGTAATATTAAACACCCCTCAGACCACAAAACGCCATCCTGAGAGTCTGAGAGGACCTCCTCTGAAACTCATGGTAGTTCATAGACTGACATCTCTAACAGCATGCCCTGTTTTGGACTTCAGCACCTGCCAGAAAGCTCATTCCAGCAATGACTCCTTCTGTGAGAACATGTAAAAGTCAGCAGCTCTCTCCTTAGTGCCTTCCAGCAGAAGATGACACAGCATACCCTTTTTCAGAATGGCGTGGTTCACATCGAACATAAGTTTGACTTTTGCTTCCTTGTTTACTGTGATCCCTATGCAGAGGATTTCGAGGTGCTGCCAGGCAGGCTGCTCCTACGGGGAACGTCGCTCTGCGGGAGCGCGTGTAGGTGGCGAACAGCTATCGTGTTGCGGTGAAGGCCCAGTAAGCGCGCCAAGCATGGCCTTGGCGTTGACCAACTCGTTCTGCCAGAAGGCTCACGCCACTACTGCCACTACTTACAACGGCATTTACAGAGCCGCGCTGAGAAAGTGAAGGGCCTGTTAGCAGGACGACGTTACAGTGGACACCAGCCGCGGCGGGTCACCNCGGCGGCGCCGCTGGCGCTGCGCTGCTGGCTGCCGGGCTGCCGCTGACCCTCAGAGCGAGCTTTGTTCGCGTGAAAGGCAGACTTGCACAAATAAATATTTTGTGTAGCTGTTATGATTATTGTCAGTAACTGTCCCCATTGTTCAGGCGCAGGAATTCCTTTGGTCTCATAAATACTAAACCAAGCCCTCCCCTCCCCCCTTTAACTGTCAGATAATTACACAGTTGGCTTTAGAGTTTAACTTGTCAAAGGAGTTTCATTACTTTGTTCCTTTTGGGCAGCTTCCACTATTGTGCTTTCTGAACACTAAACAGAACCTATATTAACTGTCAGTTAATTACACACCGTTTTTCTTCAGTATTTACCAGTCAAAGGGGCAGGTAGGCTGCAATCCTATCATCTCAATCACTGTCTCTGCGCACAAAAGAATCAATAAAGATGAGTCACTTAGTGTCACCCAGTGTCTGATACTCAAAGCCACCCATTCCTAATTGCCTTTAGAGATGGATGATAATACAAACTTTGAAGTGATAATCAGCCTAATGAGTGGCCTTGCTGAGAGGGTAGATCATGTGTCAGAACAGTTTGCAGATGCTTACAGGCAAACAAAGCCAGCTTTCCTTTTGGAGCTGAGAGGACCATGGCGAGTCTGGTACCCAGAGCCCCGCACAATGGCAGAGACTGGAGCGCAGCAGGACGCTGCAGCCTGCTGATCACAACCGACTCCATCCATCTTGCTCTGTGCCTTTAATCAGCACCGTCAGAACAAGTCCTCCAGATCTCTGCATGTTTATGCTGGATGTTTAGGCAATAACTGTGCAAAAGATAAATTCTCTGATTCTGAGTCATTGGATTTAAATAATAGTGATTGGACTTGATGAGTAATGGCCGGGGATCCCGGCTAAAACTACCGAGTAAATGTAATTAAATACAATCGGGTGCAGTCAGCCAGGCAAAGGCAGGGACCATAAAAGGCTCATTCAGACAGCAATGAAAACAAACAACGTCAGCAACAAAAACAAAACCAGTGTTTGGTTTGCTAATAAGAGCGTGATCCGAGGCCTGATCTACACTCAGTTTTTGCACCCAACAATTTGACCAAATCAATAAGTTGAAAAAAGCAGCAACAAACAAACAAACAAGAAGACAAATTAAGTTTTAATAATCCCTTAGCCTGAGTGCAGTTATATTATCATAAGGACATTTTCTTTTCAAAATATTAAGCTGTCATAAATTCAGTCAAATGTGAACAAATAAGCTATGGCCATGTTTGTGCTGATACAACCATCTCTCTATGAAAGGGTGGTCTTGATTTAAAAATCCATAACAATTTAGCTAAATTTTGACAAGAACTGACTGTGAACATGGCTTAAAAATCATCTCACACAAAGACTGATAATCTGTAGGATCGCACCAATTTGACTTGAAAGTATAAATGAAACATATGAATGTGTATAAATTGACTGGTTAACATCTTTAGCAATTTAGACTTAACAATCTAAAAAATATTTTTGGGCCAAATAATAAAATTTGTATTTCCATTCTTAGCGCTAGTTTTTACTGGGTGACTAAGTCAGGGAGAGAAAGGTGGTGAAAAATCTCACCAAGGACTTCAGGATTTGACACTGCTTTAATAAGAAGCTGTCAGAGGTCTTTAATATTTTGCAGTCAGCTATTTTGCTTGTAAAACCTGTCATGCAAATAAGGAATTATTGAAAAAAACAAAAACAAATGAGAAACAGAAATTGTCCTAAAAGCAAACAAATCCACTGAAATTAAAAGCAAGATTATTTCTGCCTTTAAAAAAAGACCATAGAATTATGCCCTTTTCAGATAAAACCAGAGTCATATTTACATATTCTTACCAGCTTTACATCTGCCTTTCTTCCTATCTTCAAATCAGTGAGAAAAATGCAATCGTTAGGATGTGAATGGACAGAAAAGTCAAACTTTTATTTTTTGTGGTTCATATATGAACATAACAGAAGTACAACTGGAAAGGTTTTAGAGTTATCTGATTGTATTTTTGTTTTCGTTTTTAAGTAGTATTCTCTACAAAGTGATGCCTAGTAGTACTTTCTGTAAGTTCATGTAAACCTATGTCATCAAGCTCTGTGCCACAGTTAATATCAGTAATTAGCCCAACTAACACTGTCTGAAACTGAATTCACAATAAGGAGTTAGTTTGGTTCTTTTGGTAAAAAAAAAACCAAAACACGAAAGTGAAAATGAAAATGAAAATACTTTAACTGACTTCATAAATGAGCTCCAGAGACTTGTGTCCACCAGTGGTCATAGGCTGCCAGCCATCACGCGGAATACCCAAGGTTTCTGAACTCACACAGCTGGAAATGCGTCCTCTAGCACTGTGCTCTCAGCCCTGCGGTAGCGCTACAGCTCTTCAGAGTTACCTCAGTGGCAGTTGTGCAGGGCACAGAGTGTTCCACGTAGTGAGGCTGTGGGCTTGTTCCCAACAGACCCACCGCTCCTTCCTCTCTGCCCCCAAAGAACTACCGAGAACTGAACTTCTCTAACAATGCTACCACGGAATTTTTGGGAGGTGGTTTTGAGCTGTAGAGACACTTCACCTTCCTTCTTACCTGGGAAATCAGCTGGGAAAGACCACCTGATCCATACTAAAGTAGTATTCTTCTCCAAGGAAAATTCTAACCCACAGTTATGTTTCTCCTACAGATATTCCTTTAACATTTTCTTAACTTACACATTTCCAGTTCATATGATTCAAACTAATTTTTAAGTAATGAAGTTACTAAGCATTTTTAAAATGTCACTGAGTAACCCACTATGCATATGCATAGGACTAAATACACATCATAGGTTCATGCTAATTTAGTTAAATATAATTACAATGCAAGCAAGTTAAATATACCCCTTTGAGCACAAAATATTGCTATAGTTGCATATCTTATCACTTATAATCAAAATGAAAAACTCCATCTGAGCTCTAAAGTGTGTTGAACAGAGGGAAAACTTACCTGTGCTCAGATTTATAGAAATGAAGTTTATAGTTTGTGATTAGTTAATGAAAAAGTGTTGACATATGAATTACGGTTGCAAGCTTAAGCATGTATGCTGCAGGCAACTCTGAGTGGGAAATGAAAGAGGACAGTGAATTGAATAAATGGGTTTGGTGACGCATGATAGCTGATGTCCACTCAAGTAATCTTGATTCAAAATTTGGATTGTAGCTAGGGATGCTAAAAGCCACGTGACATGATGCACTGCAAGGAATTTACTAACTGCTTTTAAAACAAAACAAACAGGACTTTTAATATATCTTTGAAATCCACTCAGTGATACTAATCTTAGGATATGAGTTTACTATTATTTTGATATCTCCTACATGTATTATTGTACCTTGTAGCCATAGAGGTTTTCTGATGCTCAGCTATGTACCGATACCGATCAAATAATCCATGTCTGAAAGACTTCCCTACATATAAAGCCCTAAGAAAGGGAATTATAACTATGATTTTCAAAAATAATTGTATTTTTGGATGAGCTCAGTTTGAGCACCTTAAAGGAACATGGCTATCAATGGATTTTGGATTTAGCACGTTCTAAAAATATCTTACATGGGATCTCAGAAACAGGGGCAGCTGTAATTGCTAGTCATCTTTGAAAATCATAGGTGTGGTTTCTTCATCAGTTTATGCAGTTTATGCCGATCTTACATTGGGTCATTACTGAAAAAGGGAATCCTAATTTCACAGTTGCCTCTGGTTATGCACTCTCACTGCATTATTTGTGCTGGCACTCCAGATCATGAGCAAGCCAGTCTGACAGAAGTATAACCCTACAGGAAACACAAGGTAATCTGGTTGACTGGGCAGCCACACAAGTGGTGATGACAGCACATGGGCAGAGGCTGCCAGGGCCAGCCACAGGCAGGATGAGTCCTTCTTTCAGCACCAGCCTGAAGTCAGTTACCTTAAGAGACAATGTAACTGCACCCTCAGTTTGCCTGTGTGTGCTTCTTGCGCTGTGTAAGCAGTCAGGTGGTGCTTACCAATAAGCAGACAAACAGACAGAAACAATGCAATAAATATTAACCTTTCATAAAATAAATACTTTAACTTCATGTTAGAGTGGGAGGAAAGCAGAAAAGGAGACTGGAAAGCTTATAGAAGAATGAAAACTAAGTATGATCTTGTGATAAGCTTTTGATTTACATATTGAGATCTACAGCAAGAATGGGTTTGAACCAGTATCTCTAAGCTCTTTTTCAAACAAGTAGCTCCAAGTGTTTCACAAATACTTGCAGAATCCCATAAAACTTTCCATGAGGCAGCAAAAGTTTATTATGAACTAGTCACCTGCCAGTGAAAGGCAAGCACATTTTGAGGAAAACGCAGCACGGGTAGTAAAACCTAGCAACACCGTCAATAATGGAAACCACAGGAAGACATTAAGGTGGTTAACTACAGTTACTAGAGATGAAATTTGGCCAAGGCATGATGGCGTACAATCCTTTTTCCAGTCTCAACCCTATTAAAAATTGCCATGAAACTGGTAATGACAAACAGGAACTGGAATTTCTTTTGCCTCATCTCCAGAGTAAGAAAGAAGCTTGCTTTTAAAATAGCTAGCCCTCTATTTACTCCCTCTGAGCCAGTATAAATTTTACCAATGGTTTTAATTGGACCAGATCCTCAATGTGCTACTGAATAAATTACCAAACCCACTTCCTACTTTTCTTGGAAATGTCTCCATTTCCCATATTCATCCAGTCTAGCTCTTCTCTGAGCTGCAGCTCTGTCAAGTCTTACAAACCACTGAGGCAGAAGAGAACTGTAACTGTGGAACTCTGCAGCAGATTTTGAACATTTTCTTTAATACATGCAGTAGGGTAGTACGATTTTAAGCAGATCAACTATATAGCAAAAGTCACACAAAATCAAATGTGGCTTTTGCAAAGTCTTTTCATTTTTTTAAAAAAGCACAGAATATGATCACTGATATGTTAAAATGCAGCCTGATTAAGCACGGGGCTGTATTGCCTTTCCTCTCATTGAATTCAAAATGAATAAGCTCAGCCTGGGTATTTGAGAATTCATCGCTGCTAAGACATATTCTGGCAGGTCAACACAAGCATTATTCATAGGCCTCAATTCAGTCTGTCATCTGAAATGAAAGAGAGCCTTTATTTAAAAAGCTAAAATCCATCTTTAATTTGTTATCCTAGTAACTGTATCAAAAACTGTTTTAAAATAAATATTAAAAATGAGAACAAGCTGATGAGCAATTGAAGCAGTAAAATAGATGTGGAAGTGACTGCAGGGCCACCAAACCCATACTCTAGCTATTGCAGGCAGCCAGTTTATATAGTCCTTTTCATAAATATATCAAACTCTATCTTAAAAGTAGCTAGCTTTATTTCTTCAGTTACTCTCTTGTGCAGTTATTTGTATTTCTTCCAGTTTGAGTTACAGATTCATAGATTATAAAGCCAGAGGGGACCACTGTGATCATCAAGTTTGACCTCCCATATAACATAATCTATAGGATTGCCCTGAATTCATTTAGGAAGCCAGTGAGGTTATTGGGAAAAGGGCGCAAGAGCCATGGTGTCAGTGTTAGACTGATGGGATTAATCAGCTCATGTTAACACACTGATTATCATATAGTAAAGGCAACTGTTTCAAAAGAATACTCCAGTCTGAAATGTAAAGTGAAATCATTTGGACTTCCAGAGAGGTCATGGTTGAAATATCACAAAACTCTCTTTACTCAAAGCAGATGCTTATTAAGATTAATTTAGTGTGAAAAGTGAACCAGAATGCATATAAAAGACAATGCCTCCTCAATTATGTAATAGGACACTTCCTCATTATATTGTGTTCACTGAAGATGATGGTATTTTCCTAAGGGATGTATAACTACAGTTTGCCAAAGTCCCTCTCCCCCATTTTAGATTAAATATCAGACTGCAGAAAATGAAGCCAAGTGAGCAGAAATAAGAGAACTCACATAAACATCAATTTAAATGAAAAAGAAAATGTCTGTTATGGGTGTTTTCTAAATATGTATGTTCAAAATAGAAAGTTACAATGATGCCAGGATACAAATACAAAGAAAAATTACTAGAATTTAATATAAAAAGAATACCTCTTTACTACATTTGTACATGGATTGAAATGACAGACAACTTACAGGTGTAGATATTCATGTAAATTTTCACGTAACTGGAACAACTTTTCTTTCTTGCCACCTTTTCTCTTTTCTTCCTGTCTCTTTCTGTGAGCTCCCTCCAGTGTTCTCAAGTAAGTATTGTATCAATTTATTTTGTATATTCCATTTTTATCACATGAAGTACCATGACCAGAAAGATAGCATTCACGTTACCTAAAATCAGCTGCCTCAAAACTAGATGCCTAGTCTAATTAAGAAAGTCTAGTCTAAACTAGACCATGAAGATAGGCACTGCAAGAAGGACATGCATCTCACCAACCACAGATGTCCCTGAGAATGAATGGCCAGCTTTGCCAAGAGGACTACAGGCTCTACAGGTGCCTAGAAAATGAGCTGAGATTGTGTACCAACTTTTAGATGGTTAAAGTTACAGAGTTTGAATTCTTTCCTTCTCTTCCCCTTAGGGGCTAACAAGAAGTTCTGCTATAAACTGGACATTAATTATTTGGAAAAGACAGACAAACAGGAAAGCCTGGATGCTGTCAGTCATCAACATGAAAAGAACATGTTGTCTCTAAGACCTATCAGGTAAGACACATTCTGTATAGCAATAATAATGCCTTTGTAGAGGTGTAAGCTGAAAGGCTAAGGGGATATGATTACACCCTGGCAGAAAACATTCAGGGCACTGAATCCAGTACACTGTGGACATAGTAGCCTGCTTGGAGCCAGCTCAGGGATCTCTGTACAGTGCTGCAATGAAGGCTGCAAACATGTCTGACACCTATTTACATCAAGTTTAACTCCTGCTTCTACCAAGATAAACACACATAGAGTCAGACACTATATTTTCTATGCCTCTTCTCTTGCTTTGTGGACTTACTAAATTGAGCTGAAATAAATGAGAGTAAAATGATTCTCCATAAAGCTAGTCTGCCTGTTTTATTTTTGCTGGTTTAATTTGGGATCTGTTCACTGACAGAATAAACCAACATAATCTGGGGCCATTGCAGTCTCTTTCTACCCTTTCGTCCTTAAGCTGTTTGCCCTTATCCCTTCCCTTGTGCTTGCTGGTTACACTAGTGCTTTGTGTAACTGGGCCATGAAAAATTCAGTTGACTGCAATGTCAATTAATTTGGTATCTTTACTGGTGCTTTATTTGTTGTGAAAGCCAGTATGACAAGCCACTGTACTGCTAATCTGCATGATATTTAGCAGATAGTCAGGCATTGCCCAACCTCAGAAATGTCAGAACAGAGCTATGGAATTACTCCAGTCCTTCGTGGTTCTGGCAAAGACTTTGTAGGATCTCTAGTGACGTATGCTGGGCCTGACACAAATCCCAACGACGGAAATGTCTTTAATTGGGCTTATTGTTATTTCTGACCCTATAAACATGGGGAGCACTCAGGCAAGGTATTGTTTCTCTGACTAATCTGTTGGTCATTGCAGTTGACATCAAATGATACAGAATGAAAATCTCAGTTTGATTTTTCCTCTTTTACTTTTAGAGCACTCATAAAAATGTGAATTCAAGCCCATCCAATCATCATGGTTCGTTATGTATGCACTAGGATTTGAGTTTCTTATGAGAAAATTTAATAAAAATGGTCCATATTTCAGAATTATCTAGCTCATGCCATTGTCTGTAAATAACTTCAGTCTTTCCTTTTCCTCTACTCTCCTCCTTAAAAATAGTTCTTTAAACAAGTTCTTCTTACATTTTCATTTTTCTACCCCTTCCTCATTTTTGTTCTACCCATCCTCTTGTAAGGGCCACCCCACCAACACTTCTGCATGTTGCTAACATGAAATCAGTGGGAGAACTGTACTTTGTTTCATGGCTGAAGTTCATCCTAATATTTTATAACATTTTTTCTTCATTTTTATTAAGGGATTGAAATTTGTGGAAGTAGGTAGGTTGGTTTAACTCTAAAACCCATGAATCTTGAGAAATAAATTGAATTTGGACTATATTATGGAGATCTCCTGTATCCGTGCTGCTTTTCGTCCTTCATAGCAGGACAATTCCTGAAACATGTCTCTTTTCAGCGTCTCTGACTTTTTTCACAGTGCATATCAATATTATTTTTCTTGGGGAATTTCTAAAGAATCTCTTACATATATACTTCTACTTCTGCTCACTGCCAGTAACTCAGAGCCTGTGGGACAATGTGAGCATCCCACATATACAGCATTTATTGCATATATATTTTCAAGCCTCTTGAGTCCAATATGGTGGGCAGTGGTATTGAAAATCTGTTATGTATTCATAGTATCCCATTTCTGAGGCCACTTATGTTGACAGCCACATACACAGTTACTGAGGATATTCATTCTCTTCCCTATCTGCATTAAATTATACTTGTAAGAACCCTGTGCTGAGATTCCTTTGTGTTGGCTGCTGATCTGTTTGGAAGTGTTTGTCTACTCAGGGAAGATTATGAGCAACAAACTAGTTTATGAATGTACTAGGCACTAAATAAAGCTCTACCTAAAACGTTTGGATATTCCCGTGCTTAACCAAAGCTGCATCTTACATTCATCAATGCCATATAGACAGTGTTCAGAGGGCTCATTCAGTCTCAGGTGCGTTATTGCCATGTGTATTTTCGCAGTTCTTAAAATCCTCTCTTCAACCACATGCAGTTGTCTGTGCCCTGCTCCAGAACCTTCCAGTCCCTTGTTTGCTTTACAATCTCCTGTTTTTTTATTTTTTGTTATATTTTGCTCCTAGCTTGTATTTATTGTAAGATTTGAATCACTTGATATAGATCTTATCTACATCTCTTCCATTTTTCATCTGACCTCTAAGCTCATTATATTCCTTTTCTCATTCTTAAATTCCCATTCTTCCAACTGCCATCATTTCTCCAAGGAAAAGCTCTCCAGATAGCAGTACAGTAAACTATAGAATATGCAAGTCTACCAATGTTGCAGGGCTAACAACAGAGACACACAAGATTCTTGTACATAGAATTGGTCTGAGTATATGCTTAACTATCTTTTTCAGGATTTCCAAAACCAGTAGTTCTGGAAGATCTGAATACATTTTTCATGCATGAAATGTTTTCCTCAAAAATATGGGTTATGATGTTATGTGCATACTGCCCTCAGAGACCAAAATATAACATTTCCAAGGCACATAAAAATAACAGCTTGGGGTAGTGACAGTGCAAGCTTTCCTGTATTATCTTGCTAATATTCTAGTGGCTGCTCTCAAAGTTCAGTTCACTGAGGAAAACTAAAACATAATCCAGCTGTTTCATCATCTTTTACGATTATCCAAGCACATGAGAAACAATGCCTGTTGTTATTGTGTGTATACTTTTTGTTGTTAAAAAAATCTCCATTTTTATTGCTCTTTCTTTTTGCCTGGTAGACAACACATTGTATTGTTCCTAGATGTGGAGGCCGAGCTTTTTTCAACTTCTTAGATGAATGTTGACTGTTGTTGAAGAACTAAGACTGTGACTTTGTGAGTCTCTGCAATAGTGTCATACAGAATTCAGTAGACTGAATTTCTTTGTGTAAGTGCCAGCTTTATTATTTTTCTGCAGAGCTTCATAGAAGAAACCATACAGTTTGCAAGAATCTGTGAGGGTATGAAAAGTTCTCAAAGGAGATAGGCCATATATTCCTCTACAAGCATATGGCTCCCAGAGGCTTTAAACAAGCTAAAATCTCTACAGTGAAATTTAAGACAAAGAACACAGTGTCTCTATTGACTTTTTCCAGGCATATGTGCTGGTTGTGGGAAATAATTGCCTTAGGTATTACAGGCTTTATTTGTTCTAATTATGACAGTCATAATGATGAGATTTAGGTGCCCAGTTGTCACGGTGGAGCGAGGTCCAGATGCTCCCTTAGGGACAGGGAGCCAGGTGGACACCACAGCCTGCAGGGCATATCCTCGCCAGCTGGAGCCTGTCGCACCACCCCAGGGCAAGTGGCCAGGGGCACCCCCAGCCCAGGGCATCAGACAACTCCATGGGGACAGGGACAAGCCAAGGCTAGGCTGGAATGAGCCCATGGTTTTGGCCTGGCTTGGCAGGCCTGATGGCCATGCAGGGCAAGCCTGTGGGGAGATAGTATCCTTTGGGGTCACTGGGACAGGGACTGATGGTCTTGGGGGGCTGAAATAGGGTCTTGGGCCATGGGCAGGGTGGGGGAAGGCCCCAGAGTGGTCTGGGCAGGGACAGGCAGGGCTATTGTTGAGTCCTGACCCCTGAAACTCACTGAGATTAAGTGATACATAAATAATTTGAATGGGATTCAGATCTCATTAGAAGTTAGGTTCCTAATTAACTGTGGGGAATCTGACCTATCTGAATCTGATCTTGGTTCTAGGTTTCTTTTTAGCTACCATTGCTTTGGATCCACTAGCCAGGTACTATCCAAGTTAGATGATAATCTGCTTAAAACACTAGGAGTGACCAGAGTTACTAGTTATACAAATACATTTCCTGTAGCTACTGCTGCTGTTGAATTAGTCAAGAAGCAGTAGCAGTAATGACACCAAAAAAGCTTAATATACACGGTACTACAAGATCAAAAGCTTTGGAGGATGAGCACAGATCTGCAGGTTTACAATTTGAGTTGTGAGCAGATAACTGAGTATCTTACCTTCTGAAGTTTGCTGCTGCTAAAATAACATTTATTTAGGTGCATGTATGGTATCATGTATGATGGTCCTGGGCAACCGGCTCCAGGTGGCCCTGCTTGAGAAGGGGGGTTGGACCAGATGACCTCCAGAGGTCCCTTCCAACCTCAGCCATTCTGTGATTCTGTGGTTTTGTGAAATATATAACCCAAGTTATTCCTTTTTTATGACACTTTGTCAATAAGGTATTTTTTTCTGGTGAAGACCTACAATTTTCTTCACTTAGAATTTCATCTGCTTTTTACATACAATGTTCAAAAGCAGTGATGGCATTTTAATTTACATAAGGAAGAATTGGCCATCCTGAGCATTCCTCCTGTATGCAAAAGCCAGCTATTTACCATCTCCATAGTTCAAGCTTAATTGCATCAAACACCACTCCTTTGATGATGTACTTTGGATATGATATATCATGTTAGGAGTTACATTACAACTAAAAAATGGTTTTCCATATAATATCTCTAAGAACTGCATATGCCTCTGAACAATATGAAAATCAAGTTAACATTTTTTCCTGAATTTCTATTGTTAGACATCATATATTCTGATATATTTTGAGGGAAAAATATAATTTAAATGATGGGGTTTTTTTGTGTTTTTTTTTTTTGTTTGTTTGTTTGTTTTTTTTTTAGAATCATAGAATCATTTAGGTTGGAAAAGACCTCTAAGATCATTTAGGCCAACCATTAACCAAGCACTGCCAAGTCTACCAATAAACCATGTCACTAAGCACCACATCTACATGTCTTTTAAATACCTCTAGGGATGGTGACTCAACTGCTTCCCTGGGCAGCCTGTTCCAATGCTTGCACAACTGTCACCTCACTACAGCCTCCTTTAAGGTAGGTGTATAAAGCAATAATGTCTCCCCTGAGCCTCCTTTTCTCCAGGCTAAACAACCCCAGCTCCCTCAGCTGCTCCTCATAAGACTTGTTCTCCAGACCCTTCACCAGCTTCGTTGCCCTTCTTTGGACACGCTCCAGCACCTCAATGTCCTTCTTGTAGTGAGGGGCCCAAAACCGAACACAGTATTCAAGGTATGGACTCACCGGAGCCGAGTACAGGGGTGTGTGTGTGAATAGTAATGTGATGGTCTAGTTTCAAGAGGAATAACAGAACCTTCATGTCACTGCCAATTGAATTGGTTTGGGGCAGTCAATATTTTGTTGCCATAGACAATAAAACTTGTGTATGGCCCTGCAGTTCATATCCATTCTTTCCACAGAACTTTGCACCATTGTATACAGTCAGCATACTTTCTTTGTACAGGTTGTACTGTCTTGCAATCCTACTTTTAAATATCAAAGAAGATTTCTTCACACATCCACAAATTTATTATATTTATTTTGATGTTAAGCCAATAAGCATGCATGCTACTGGCTTCAAAGTTTAAACAGTCATCAAATACAGCTTCTCCTCTCTTGATTTATCTCAATTACAAATTTGCACTGTAAGCAAATTGCCTTCCTTTTGATATTTTGTTTAGTTTGTAACAATGCCATCACATAAGGAAAGTTACTGTTTATACGCCAGAAAAAATATAAAATGTATAAAATGGACAGTGTAGAATTTTATATTGTCTGTGCCAAATTAGGACCTCTGTAACTGGAGTGCATTGGAAGGGAAAAAGTTCAGGGGCTTTATCCCTTTTGTTTACCTCTTACACAGACAGAACTTACAAATTGAGGAGTTGCCTGTCTCTGAGTGGAGATGAACCCCACGAGCTCCTGTTTAATTGGCATATTAATTGATAACTACAGAGGAGCTTTGGCATCCTTTTCACTGGTGGGGTTACCCAGGTTGTTTTACTGGACATGGCAGTTAAGCAGGTAGACGAAGACCTGATGATCAGCATGCTGTCTTCACACTGCAAATAAAACTGTTGTATTTCACAAACTCCTAATTCTTCCTCTTCCAGACGAACTTCTGCTGAGGCACGACTGAGCGCACAGTGCACGCGTTCTTATAGATTTACCTGCATTGCTTATGGTGGCACTGTAGCCCTTTGTGTGTGTTTTGGAATTTTACTCCAACCTTAAAATCTTAAATTTCAAGGTTAGTCTTTTAGCAATTACAGGAAGCTCCGGCATATACTATTGAAACCTATCTGCTCCAAAGTAAGCTTTAAACTTTCAAAACAAGGTGGTTGTAGAAGTGCAAATAACTACTGAGTAGATGCAGTTACTGTATACAGGAAGCTAGGATCAAGTTCAAATAAAAGCTCCGGGCACCACTTCTTAGCAACTGATTTTAAAGTAATTGCAATCTTCAAAGCTATCTATTTATCTCTACAGCAGAGGCCTGGGTATTATATACCTAAGGAGTTAGACCATTTGAGCAACCTTCTCTCACATTGAAAAGGCATTTTAACTTTTCCCTTTACCAGCTTAACTGTTCAATCCATTTCTGACAGATGAGATCAGCCACATGGAATTTTAATACTGTGTTTCTTTTAAAATGTGTCTCTGCTTATTTCCTTGTGCCTGAATAATTTAAGAGTTTTGAGGTTCAAAACTGGTTGTGTAATACTCCTATTACTGTTTTGGGGTGGTTTTCAGTAACTACTGGTCACACACATACTGTTATTTGTGGACATAAAGCACAAATGAATAAGTAGAAGTAGAAATAAAGGCACAATCATGTTCCCAAAGAATTTTCAGCCAAGGTCCTGATCTGATAAAAGGGTTATGTGCTTAACTTTATGTGCCATGTGTGACTCCATTGACCTAAGTGGCAGTATTCACAGTAATCATTGTGGTTCAGTATGCGTCTTTGCAAAGATGGGAGGTGAACTATAGTATGTCTGTTAAAAATTATTTTGCTTTAATGTACTGAAGTTTCTTTTTTCATCCAAAACTGTATAGAGTGTTCCTGTTACTCTGAAGTACCTGAATTTCTTTAGAAAATGAGTAAACTATAACCTGATATAGGTACTGGTTAATTGTTTTTTCTAAAACCAGGAAGGTAAGATGAAGTTCAAAATTGCAAAATAACATTCATCTTCCTACATTTTAAATGTGAAATAGCAACACTTAAATAGCAAAAATGTATAGATTCTTATCCAATGTCCACTTAAATGGGAATACTTCAAATGAGTGTAAATGTTAACTTCATTAAATGTAAGAACAAGCTACATAGCCAAATATGCACAAAACCAGAGAGGTTAATCCTGTCACCTGCATTTTCAGGAACATATTTCTCTGGCCAAAATTGTGAACGTCTTATTTCTATTGGCACAAAGTTACCTATGCAAGTGTCTATGAAGTAATGTGTTTGTGGAGTGAGGCGTAGGTACCCTAAGGATGGCAGAATCACAGTGTATGAAATCTACTCTAACATGTAGCAATCATCAACAGCATGAAGTTCAGCTAAGGTAAATGCAGAGTTCTGCACCTGGGACAGAGTAATGCTGGACACTGGTACAAGGTAGGAGACGAGTGACTAGGGAGCAGCTCAGCAGAAAGGGACCTGGGGGTGCTGGTCGACAGCAGGCTCACCATGAGCCAGCAGCGTGCCCTGGCAGCCAAGAGGGCAAACTGCATTTTGGGGTGCATTAAACACAGCACAGCCAGCCGGTCAAAAGAGGTGATTCTCCCTCCATATTTAGTGTTGGGGCGGCCTCATCTTGAATACTGTGTGCAGCTCTGGGCTCCACAGTATAAAAAGGACGTTAAGGTCCTTGAAAGTGTCCAGAAGAGGGCAACAAAGCTGGTAAAAGGGCTGGAAGGCATGTCCTGTGAGGAGAAAGGGGGGACACTCGGGTTGTCTAGCCTGGAGAAAAGAAGGCCAAGAGGCAACCTCATTGCTCTCTACAACTTCCTGAGGACGGGAAATGGAGAGGGAGGTGCCGGTCTCTTCTCCCTGGGAACCGATGATAGAACACATGGGAACGGCACAAAGATGAGCCGGGGGAAGTTTGGACTGGATAGCAGGAAAAATTTCTTTACTGTGAGGGTGGTCAAACACTGGAACAGGCTTCCTACCAAGGTGGTGGATGCCCCATGCCTGTCAGTGTTCAAGAGGCATTTGGGCAATGCCCTTGTTAATATGGTTTAACTTGTGGTTAGCCCTGAAGAGGTCTGGCAGTAGTAGATGATCTTTGTGGGTCCCTTCCAAATGAACTACTCTGTGATGCTCAAACGAGTGCCCACCATCCTGTGTAGGCAACTAGTACTGGAGCTTCAAGGGTCCCAACGTTGCTGATTGCTAGTGCTCCTTACAACTGCCTTTTGTATGATTAGGGGTGGCTGCCCAAGCCTCATTAAAATCTCTCACAAGAGCTGCCACCTCCAAGTATTTCTCTCCGGTACTGGGCAGTTCCCGGGCTCAGAACCATTCCCTGCCCATCGCAGCCCAAGGAAAATAAACTCAGTGAGCATCTCCAGAGCTGTACAGCCTGCATCTCGCAGGCTGCTGAAGAGATCACACTTGGTTCAGGTACGAGCCCCACGTTGCCTGATCTGTTACAAGAGTGAATCCCTCCAGGCCAGGGTCACTGCCAGGCGCTCGCAGCTCCTTGGGCAGCTCTCGGGCAATTAGGGCAAGGCGACCACCGGAGCTCTCGCCCAAGGTGGAACTGCATGCGGGCCCGCAGAGAGAAAGGGGGGAGGTCAGGAGGTGTCCCAGGGAGGAGGCGAGCCTCCAGCTCTCTCCCTTCTCTCCCCACAAGCACCCCGCAGGGTAACCCCGGGGCCGGCAGAGCCCTGGCAGCGTGCTCCCATGAGTGGGCAGGGCAGGAGGCTCCCGGCGCTTCCCCAAGTCCTACCCACAGCGCCGGCCCAGAGCTGCGGGCCCTGGCGTGGCCTCTCCTGCCCTCACAGGGAGCAAGGTGGCACCTGGAGACGGGAGCCATGGGACGTTTCCCACTGGCACCTCGGACACGAGGTGCATTTCTCTTGGTTAGCGGGCTGTGCAGGACTCAGCCCCACCTCAGCAGAAGCAGTCCAAGGGAAGAGGGAAGGAGCAGGCTTGCGAGCCCCCACTGGTACTTTTATAACTGTTCGGAAGGGGTGTCTGCCCCCGGGAGCTCGCTCTGGTTGGGTTCGTACGCTGTGGGTGCCGGGGCCCTGGTGCCCAGGGCAGCCGTGCATCAGCCAGGTGGTGGGACACCTGTGACAGGGCTCTGGTGCCTGTGACAGCACAGAGGACAAGTCACAATGGGGAGCTGTCACCAGGGGCCGCGCCAGGCAGCCCGCTGCGCTTGGAGCTGGGCGATCAGTGAGTGCGGCACATGGGGGAAGGCCGGGCTGGGCGAGGGCCGCGGCACATGGCCGGGGGGCTGCTAACCCACTAACTACTGATTACAATTTCAATAGGGATTTTGCTACAAATATATTAAACCCATCTGTACTGACCAAAGGAGAGCAATTCAGATAGTAAAGTACAAATGGAAACATTATATATGGCTGCTTTTCTGTAAATCTTCTGCTAATTATAAAAAATAATTTTATAATATTTAGAGTAATTTTAATCAGAGGGGAAAAAAATCCATGGTATTTATATGTCAAATACACAGCAATGTTGGAAACAAACAAGAGGAAAACAGAGACTGTTACTTCTAATTACTTCGCCTATCTGTTTGCTAGCAAATCTGTGCTTGTGTACTAGTTGGTCAGTCAGCAGATACCAGTTTTCAGGCCAGGTAAACCATGTGCTGCTTTTTCATAAGCAACCAGTCACCTGGGGTGGGGTGAAGTTGTTTTGGGATGATACTCGGGGATGTTCGAGTAAGCTTAAAACTTTGTGGAGGCAATCTGGGAGAACCCAGCAGGTCAAGGGAGGTGATCCTCCCCCTCTATTCAGCGCTGGTGAGGCCACACCTGGAGTATTGTGTCCAGTTCTGGGCTCCCCAGTACAAGAGGGACATCGAACTACTGGAGCGAGTTCAGAGGGGGGCTACTAAGATGATTAGAGGACTGGAGCACCTGTCGTACAAGGACAGGCTGAAGGGCCTGTTTAGCCTGGAAAAGAGAAGACTGAGGGGAGACCTCATTAATGTATATAAACATCTGAGGGGAGGGTGTTGGGAGGATGGAGCCGATCTCTTCTCAGTTGTGCCCAGCGAAAGGACGAGAGGCAATGGGCACAAACAGAAACACGGGAGGTTCCGGCTCAACATGAGGGGGACTTCTTTACTGTGAGGGTGACAGAGCACTGGAACAGGTTGCACAGAGAGGTTGTGGAGTCTCCTTCTCTGGAGATATTCAAAGCCCGCCTGGATGCCATCCTGTGCAATGCAATGTGCTCTAGGTGATCCTGCTCGGCAGGGGGGTTGGACTAGATGATCTTCAGAGGTCCCATCCAACCCTGCCCATTCTGTGATTCTGTGATTCTGTGAACCACACTGACAGTACTTTGACATACAAGAAGGAACTGGTTGTATTGTATGTGATGAGAGATGACAGCGGAGAGTGAGATGGGATTACGTGAATTGGTTGTAGGCATTCCTGTGGCAGGGATTGCGGCAGACATAGGGAAGAGTTGGCATTGTTGTGGTGAAGCATGAGAGACATCTCCAGGGTGTAAGGCTAGCTTTGGAAATCAAAGATCCCTCCATTTTACTTGCATTAATACAGTCACATTATACATACCTTGAGCAAGTGGGAAATATTTCACGTATGAATAAAAATCTAAGTTAAAATGGGTGTGTGTGTTGAGCTTTTCTGTCCCATTTAAAGGCAAACATAATAGGCTGTGGTGGCTGTGT
>VXAL01015924.1:3319-19118 GCA_013399475.1 Chauna torquata | reverse complement strand
CCCCCATGGAGCCGGGCCACCCAGGCCGGCAGCGGGCCCCCGAGTGCGTCCGCAGGCAGAAGCGCCGGGAGCTGGACGCCCGCCGCAGCAAGTGCCGCATCCGCCTGGGCGGTCACCTGGAGCAGTGGTGCCGCCTGAAGGAGCAGCTCGGCTTCGCCCTGCACTCCCAGCTGGCCAAGTTCCTCCTTGACAGGTCCGTATGTCCACGCGGCTCCCAACCTTCCACCGATCAAACCCTCAAAACCCTTAAAAACCTTTGGGACTGAGCAATGAAGACCTTCAGGTTGATCACGCTTCCTCCTCCTTTCACAGGTACAGCTCCCAAGGCTGTGTTTTGAGCCCAGGTAGGTGCCTCCTCCCCATCGGAGACCCCACATCTACATCGGCTTTCGTTATTTTTTTTATCCAAAACACATTTATTGTGAAGATTCATGTTGCATGATGTGCTTTGGGGGAAGGAGATGCTTGCAGCATGGTGGGGATGGGGGGGGATTTACCCCGAGTGTCCTCTGAGAGGCAAGTTGCTCCCTGGCTCTGGCCACGTTGGTTTCTTGGGGATGTTGGACCCCCCAGGTGCTTTTTTGGGTCTGTGTGAGGTTTTGGGAGTTGTGAAAGAAGGGAAGAAGCAGCTGTGAGGGAGCTAATGGGGTGGGGATGTCAGGAGGTTGGAGGCTTCAGAAGGTGGAGGCAGAGCCCGCCTGAGATGGGGAGATGGTGGAAGGAGACATTTGCAGATGTCCCACCACCAGAGAACCCTTACCTGGGTTCACACAACCAAGATCAACCTAAAAGATGAATTTTTGGAGCCAGTTTTCACCAAATCGCTTGTTTTTATGCCCTAACCCAGGACCAAGCACCCCAGAACCCAGCCTTCTCCACGCCGATGCCTTGCAGCGCCTGGTCGCCCTGTCCCACGGCCACGGCCAGGAGTGCGGTTTCGTCCCAGATGTGAAACCCCCAGCCCCGGGCAGCCCAGCCCAGCTGGTGTGGGAGTGCGTGGCCGGACACAGCTTCTCCTGGGGTGTCCCCACTGTGGGTGATGGCCAGCAGCCATGGGGAGTGGCTGGGGAGGATTCGGGTCGCAGCTCCCCACCGGTCCCCGGTCGCCGGCGGTCGCTGCGGCGGGCAGGGCTCACCACCGAGACGAGGGTGGACAAGCCCAGCCCTAGGAAGGACGATGCTGAACCAGAGGTAGCAGCTTGGTCACCCGCTGGCGATGGAAACCAGAGGCAGGAGCCAGGAGCTGGTGGCGAAGGCAGCGACACAGGTGAGCTCGGGTTGGACGGCGTTCCTCCTCATCTTCATCTGGGAGGAAGGTGGGCTCCCATTGTCTGTTCTCATTTCACTGTTGGGCTCTGATGCCCCACTGACCACGTTCCCTTTGGGGTCTGATGTCCCTCTTGCTGAAAGATGCGTCAGCACCACTGTGGATGTGAATCCCTGGGGCTTTGCTTGAGCTGAGCAGGTAGAGGAGCCTCCACCTGTGGCTGTTCCTGCCACAAAACAAGCCCATATCTTCTCAACTCCTGTCCGTCCCCTGAAAAAAGCGGAGCTGTGGGACCCTGAGGTCATGACAGGCTCCTTCTGAGCATGCATGGGCTCGAGCAGAAGATCTTGCTGACCCCATGTAGGTACAGACCTCAGAAGTTTGCCAACTCTCGTCATTTAGCCAGACTGAAGATTAAGGAGAAAATCTTTTTCTTTCCTGTATTAGCTACTTAAGAAGTGGTTGAACTTCCAGTAGAGGATTTTGGAGTGACTTGGCCAGCAGAAGGGCACAATCTGCTTTCCAAAACCTGCAGGTTCCCCAGTCCTGCTGCCAAATCCACTCTTGTCCCTCTGCATCTCCAAGACCTCAGCTGAAACAGCCCTGCCTTAACTTACCAAAACTCCTTTTGTTTCCTCACAGCTCCCCAAGGGCAGACGGAGACGGCAACCACAGCGCCAGATCACGAGAGGTGAGTGGTGGCCATGCGGGGGTCTTCCCCCAGCACATAAATGCCAAAAATTGAGGTCTCCTGAGCTGAAGGTTGCATCCGGACCCGTTTTGTTCCTTGAGCGCTTTGCACCCATGGCATCCTGTGACAGCAGCGCTGCCGTTTAATGAAATTTCCGTAATAAAGTTACCGCTGGGTCATTTCAGCAGAGGTGACTTTGACCATTGCGTTCCAGCAGCACACCCGTGTTGGAGGAGAAACCAGAACAGGGGGCTGCGCTGCAAGAAGAAGAGGAGGAAGAGGAGGATGAGGAATTTGCCGAGGAAGATGACCTTGCCTACACTGATGACCTACGTGATGAGAACTACCACCCATCTCTGGACAGGTGAAGAGTACTTAGAGGCTGGCATCCAGCCATGCCCAGCCACAGCCAACGGCGTCCAACCATCTAAACCATCTTGCCCATCCCGCGTCTCTCTTCTCCCGCAGTGACTCGGAGCAGCAGCGACGACAAAGCCAGACCAAAGCCCGTAAGAAACCCGTGAAAGAGGAGCAGACCCTGAATGAGCCGAGCCTGACCAACTCCATCCCTGCAGAGGAAAAGGGTGGGCGAGTCAGGTGAGCGGGGAAGGCCACGGCAGCAAGGTGACACTGGGGAGGGGATTGGGGTGCCTGTCGCTCCGTGGCCACTGAATGAGCATTTTGGGCACCTTGGACATGCTGCTGCTTTCTGGGCTGAGCAACCATATGGAAACCAACCCAAAGCTTGTAAAAATAATAATAAATAAAGTTCAAGCCCTGAGCTCTGGCAGGGCGAGAGCTGTGTGTTTGCAAAAGGAGGAGACGAAGTGCATGGTGGGGAGATGGCATCAGGGTTTAATCCTTCTCCCCAGAGCAGAGCTGCTTGGTGCTACATCACCTGGCCCCACCTTGTGTAGGAGCTTGAGAGGAGGGGTCTGGCCACTGGTCTTGTTGTGGGGGGAGTCACCCACCCGTGTCCCCCTGCGGCCACACATGCGCCTGCTGCTTTGGGTGCTTCAGCCTGGAGCTGGTCCCACACTCGGGTGGCCGGCGAACAGGGATGTGATGACCTCCAAGGCGGGGAGAACAACCTAAACCACCATCGCTGTTTGTCTGGTGGATGATGAAGACCTTCTCCCACCTATATACGGCCTCGCTGGACGCTTGCAGCAGCAAAAATCCGTACGAGCAATCCCTCCTCACCCTGCATAGGCACAGCGGCTGCCAAAGGGGCTGTCCACATGGTTCTGCATGGCCCAGAATCCTGCGTTTTTATCTCCTCCACGCACAGGGCAGCGTCACTTGGTTGTCATCCACACAAATGGCCCCGCTTCCTGGCTGTCAGAAATGTCACCGTATTGTCACCGTACGTGAAATGGAGCCTATAGCGATGGCAGCGCTGCCAACCTCAAGCGCTGGTCAAGGGACATCTTAGTAATGACCACGATTGTTAAATTTGCAAGCACTCTTTACCTTTGTTTGAGGCTGAGTTATGTTTTAACCACTCCTTCCCAGCCACCTGGGCTCAAAATTCACTTTTCCACTCTAAATTGGATGGGAAGTTCAAGTAGTCGCTCAATTCCAGGAGTCTTTAAGCAAGAATAGTAAATCCCTTCTGCCTCCACGAGGGTTGGTCTTGATGCCGCACCAAAGGAATGGTCCCATGCTTTGCCTCTTGGGTCTGACGCACAAGGAGTCGTCACCTCTCTGGATTTTCTTTTAATACAAGAGCATTAAAAAAAAAAAGTATTTGGAGTTAGCTGGAGTGACCATTTGTCTGATCTTGCCTTTGTGTGCCCCTGGGAGAAGACATCAAAATGCACATCCCAAACCTCAGCAGGTAAGTATTGCACACCTCCATGAAGGCTTTTCTCTGTTTGTTTTTCACTTTGGCATGCTGTTACTACTTTGTTTCGGTTCTCAGCACCCTTCCTGTCTCTTGCAGGAGCTCAGAAGCCACCTAGCAGCTTGCTGGAAGAGAGGATGCGCTCCTGAAAAGTCACTCCTGGCAAAAGAAAATGGAATGGTAAACCTGTGCTTGCTTTTCTTCTCTCCCTGCCCACTGCTGGAAGGGTTGCACCAAGGGACACCAGGCACTCGAATTCAATTTGAGAGTGGAAAGGTTTGGTTTAGGTCTAGGTGGTCTCCGTTGACAACAAAAGTGAAATTAAAGAGGGATTTTTTTCACATTTTTGTGACATTTCTGGGTACTGAACCCTTACCGTATCATCCTCGTGTTCAAACCTCCAGAAGTACTTCGTTGCCCCAAGACGTACCCAAGGACCTCTTGGGATTTTCAGATGTGGCCATGAAGTGGCCGTTTACCACCAACCAGGGTGGTGTGGGAGCTTTTAACCCCCCTCCAAACTAAACTTTAGGCTGGTGGTGTACTTTTTGAAGACTTAAAGGATGAGTTTGATTACAGACGTCATACTTGGACTTACAAGGGTTTGATTTTTTTTTTTTCCTGTTTTGTAGCAGCAACTGGAAGACTGGAGATAAAAGACTATTTTATGAACAAAAGATGGTTCATTCTGTGCACCTTCTTCTCACTGCCCAATGGTAATGCCATCCTGAGCTGATAAAAACATTTTAAAGAGATTGTAGACAAAGATGCCCAGCCCCTGCTTTTATTCAGATGCAGTCTGGCATGGTCAGCTATGAACAATCTCTATTTCTTGCTCCATAAAAACATACCCCTTTTTTTTAACATTTCTGTCTCTAATTGCAGGGCATCAGCCAGAAAGAGCTGCTGTTTCCACAAAGCTGTGGATAAAGCTGAGGGGAAAAAAAACATACAACAAACCTACAAGCACTGAGTGAGGTTGACATGAGGATGACGACAATCATAAATGTACTAGGACACTTCCAAAACCATGTTAAAGACTTTGTAATCAATAATAAAGAATATATTTCTATTTACAGTGTCTGAAAGGTGCGTTTGTTAACATCATTGTCTGCTGCCAGGGGGAGAAATATTTAAGTGGATTTCAAAATGTTTGAAAGGAAAGAGGAGTGGTTGTCCAAAGGGTGGTTTGAATGTTTTGGTCTTTTCGGAAGCCATCAACTGTGGCTGCTTTCCAGGACTCCAGCTCCGTGTTGAGGCAAGGAGAGGGGACACCGGGGACAAAAAAGCCTCGCTCAAGACCTTTCTTTCCTCTTGCAGCTGCAAGCGACGAGCACGGCCGTGTGATGAGGATGTGGCCCAGATCGGCCCGAAGAGGATCAGGTAGCGAGGGCGCCTGGGAAGGGGGGGCTCCATTGGGAAGATGAGAAGGTACAGATCAGCCCTTTGGGCCATGCAACATGCGGTGGGACACCCTTGTGACCCACCAGCAGGTCCTGCTGTGACTGGAGGCTCTTATTTTGCTTCTCTTAAACTTTTGACAGATAGAAAGGATGGGGGAAGGAGGGATGGACCTCCCTCCTTCCAAATCCACCACCTTCTCGACTCTCCTTGCTCACTGCAATTTTCCACTCTCTCCTCCAGGAAGGCAGCAAAACGTGAAATCCTCCTGTGCGACTTCGAAGGCTGCGGCAAGATCTTCTCCAACCGCCAGTACCTGAACGTGAGGGCTGTGGGGGGAGCCAAAATCCCCCTTCCATGCACGTGAGGTTCAGCTGAGCTGAGTGCGTTCATCCCTCCCACTCCCTGCTTTGGGCCCTCTGTTGTGGCTACCAAAGCTTTGAACTGGAGATGAACCAGGTTTTGTCTCCGAGCTCCGTTTTGGCCATCTTGGCTGTTCTCTTAGAGGTGGATTTGGACATCGTGAATTGTCCATCACTTTTCCAAGCTGAGTAACAGACAGGGGAATTGTTGGCTTTGTATGTTAACCAGCAGCTTGGTGCCTGCTCAGCCATGGGACTGCTTGAAGTCCCACCTTGTGCTTTGGGTCAAGGAGCAAGACAGGGACGTTGTAGTTGGAAGATGCCACAGGGCTTCCTCCAAGTGCAGGTTCTTGGCAAGGGCTTGGTCAAGCTGGTGGTGATTTTCACTCCTGTCCTTTCTCCCCACAATGGCAGCACCACAAGAAGTACCAGCACGTTCACCAGAAGACCTTCACCTGCTCGGAGCCCAGCTGTGGCAAGTCCTTCAACTTCAAGAAGCACCTCAAGGAGCACGAGAAGCTGCACAGTGGTGAGCCAGCTGGGTCAATGCACGCACTCATCCCTTGTAGAGTCCTCTCCTGTGCTGCTCCCATCTTGTTGGGCTACCCCTGACCATACCTGCCTCACATTTGCTCCCCTTCCTGACCTGGTCACCTTGTAGACATTACCACACCAGTTTGCTTTCTACTCTGGAGGTCCACCCATCTCTCATTCATCTCTGTTTCTGTGCTGGCAAAGCATCCTGGCTCCTAAAATACATCCTGAAAGCATGCTGGCTGCTCTTCTAGGCTGGAGCAGCCCCTAACCCCTTTTTCTTCCGCCTTGCAGACAAGCGGGACTATATCTGCGAGTTCTGCGCCCGCTCCTTCCGCACCAGCAGCAACCTGATCATCCACAGGCGCATCCACACGGGAGAGAAACCCCTTCAGTGAGTACCAGTCCCAACACCACCGCAAGTAGTGATTACCTTTTTGGCATCAGCGCTTCTCTACATCAAGTCTCTGCTCCAGCAAACGGCATCTCAATGCAAACTTCAGAGCACAGGCATGGGGTTGACCGAAGGAAGCTTAACTAAAAGATTTTCAAGTTAGGGCTTCATGAGAGCAATGCATTTCCTTGCCTTTAGGGTGTGCTGAAGCCACACAAAGCCGGCTAACGCAGCCCTGGTGACGTTGCTCAATGCAGATCGCAGCTTCAAGATGCGACAGAGCCAAGCTCCCTTTGTGCTGAACGGGGGGGTGGCTCTGTTCCTTGAGCACGGATAGATGTGCTCTTTCCCTTTCTGCTTCCCTGCTTTATTCCCTTGTAATTTTTTCTCCTGTTACATCCCATCCTGTTTTGTACTAGGTGTGAGATCTGCGGCTTCACCTGCCGCCAGAAAGCCTCCCTCAACTGGCACATGAAGAAGCATGACGCCGACTCCTTCTACCAGTTTTCCTGTGACATCTGCGGCAAGAAGTTCGAGAAGAAGGACAACGTTACTGCCCACAAGAGCAAGAGCCACCCCGAAGCGCCCAGCGGACCCCCCCAGGCCGTGCCATCTCCACCTCCAAGCCTCATTTCAGGGACACGGGCAGGGATGGGGCACGCGGAGGTGCCCGGTGCCTTTGCTGCAGAGCATGTGGAGCTCCCGGGTGGGGATGGGCAAGGTGAACCAGAGAAGACCAAGGGTGCCCCTCCTATTGCAGCCTCCGCTGAGTAACACGGGGTTTGGGGCAGGATTCGGGTGTGCCGGATGATGGACAGCATTGGTTGGTAGCAAAATTCGTATCGGGACTCATCCTTCAGTCCAGTCACAGGAGGGACCAGACCCTCCTGTGAGAAACACAGGAGATGAAGTGATGCTGGACCCTGCATGGGGTGGCAGTGTCGTGTCTGAGTGCCAAAAGCCAAGGGACAAACAAGGACCTGCTCTGGCAGAGGGACATCCCTGCTTCTCCAGCAAAACAAGGACTTGGCCACGTTGCAGCATCACCTTGCTCCCTCCTTGCATGAGACCGGCAGCTCATTCTTCCCAAAGTTTGCGGCAGGATCCTCAATAAAGAATTATTTTGTATAAAGCCTATCTCCCACTTGCTGTGGCGCTTTGTATGAAAAGCAGACAGGTTAAATTTCCATCGGATGCCCAGTCTAAAGGTTGTCGCTATTTAGCACAACAATAAAAGGGGTGATTTAAACTGGCAAGTCAAAGGTAGCTGGATAGGATCCAGGCTGGGTTGGTTTTGGCCACAACACAGGGCAATTACAGGCAAGGTTTTCATAGGCCCCGTTAAAAATTGCTGATTGCTGGCCTTCAGCAAGCTCTACCCTACCCAGCTTATCCCAGAAGGCTTGAAACCTGCAGGCCTCTATGTACCTTTTTCCTTGCCACTGAGGTTTTTTTTTTTTTCTTCCTAGAAACTATTTGTGTATCCTAGATGATCCTCAGCCCAAGAGGGTTAAGAAAAAAGGTGTATTTAAGCATAGAAGATACTTTTGACACAGCTGTATCTGCTGCTGATGTGGACAGGGCTTGCTGGAGCATGGGTACCCCAAATGGGGCTGGCTGTAGAAATTAAACCTCGACCCAGATGCCAGGTGATGAGGAGCAATGGGGTCCCCCCATTGTCATACAAGCCCCTAACATCATCCCCCCAAAAAACAGGGTGGGGGGGTAAAATGCTCCCACGTGGCTTGGTGAAATATATTAAGCAGCTAGACCCAAATCTGTTAGAATCAGCTCACTTTGGCCTCTCTTCTCCCAGGAGAAGCAGCACGGGGGGGGGGCACGCTGAGAACCCCCCAGGCTGGGGGTGATGGAGTCCCACGCAGAGCCCCACAGCATCCTGGCAGGAACCTTTCCAGTCCCACGGCAGCAAAAGCACAGCTTGAGGCCCCAAAGAGGATCCCCTGCCTCAAGACTTAGGCCTTTTGGCACTAACAATGTTAATATTCAACTCGGCCTCTGTGCATCACATAAACCTCTGTGCACCAGGTACCGCACATACACCAATAAAATCCCCCCTGCCAACAGCACCCTGGAGCAGCTCTGGTTGTAAATGAGATGGGGGGGCCTCAAAAAGCCTCCTCCCTGGAGGAGAGGCCACCCAAGCTCTCCTTTGCTTACCACGGAAGGGAGAAGATGTCAGCAGCAGCGCTGCAGGACCACGTCCGCCCATGGACAGCAACTTTTCCTTCTGCCCAACACACCCGGCACAGACAAAGACCACAGCAGGAGTCGCTGGGTTGTTTTTTTTTTTTTTTTTCCTTTTGCACAGCAACTTTTATTTCCCCACTAAACAGAGTAACAGGGCAAAGAGACATAACAGCATCGCAGGGTCACATGAGGGCGGGCAGGGGTTTGTAAGCACGCGCGAGATCACACCTAAAACAAGGCTTCCCCCCCTTCCCCACGACACAGCCTACATTGGGATCAAAATCCACCAAGCCAACCCCAAAATCTGGGTGCGTATACGAGACTCCAGGTTTGCAGCACGCCCACGGCTCTCACTACAGCTGTACAGCTTTTGGGTTGGCACCCAGCACCCCAAGCTCACACTGCCTCGATCCTGGGCCGCAGCTCCCCGCGACCAGACCCAGCACTCGGCCCTACCAACACTCAGCAATAACAGGAGCGGGGAGATCGCAGGGTTTTGCTCTCTAGTGGCAGTAAAAGACTGGCTCAGCCCCTTCCTGAGGAAGGGAAAGCGAGGATGGGGGGGGAAATGCTAAAAAGGTGACCTGCAGAGCAACGGTGTCAGAAATCAGGGGTTGGGTACGGTACCTTTCCTCCTCACACAGGTTTTCTAGCCCTCGAGAGCTTCCCGGGGGGTGCACGAAGCAGGCGGCTTTGCTACGGATCAATGCAGGAAGCGAGAAACCCCTAACGTAGCTTTCCTCCCTGGTTTGCACGGGGCAGCCAACTTAAAATAACAAAAAGAAATAGGGTTGCTTATACAGCAGGCCAGAGCACGAGTAAAGAGGAGAAAATAACCCTGCGTAGGGGCTATTTAAGCAGCCGGGTTTGTCCACCCTCAACGGTTGATGTCCCAGAAGACAGTTTTCAGGGTAAAAGAGACCCAAACTTTTAAAATGCAAGAACGAGAAAAGAGAAACCCCAAAGCTGAACAAGGAACATTGATGAGTTTCAGGGCCTTTGTCTGAAAGCAAGGGGAAAAGGGAACAGGATCGGCCACTACTTGCAGGTCACCTTGGGGAGGGGTTAAAGAAACCGAACAGGTCAATTGCAAAGGGAGAGCGAGGAGCCCACATAGAAGAGCCAGAAGAAAGGAAAGATCTTCTCGGTGAAAGCGGCTGTGAAGGTGAAGATGGGAGCCATGTTATCGGCGTTGTAAAACGCCACCCACCCACCTTCGTAGTCCAGGTACACCCCGATCTTCCTGGGCCTCTCGCACAGGGACAGGGGCGTCTCCGGGGAGGTGAAAGCCTGGTACTGATCCCAATTCTTCCCCTTCCAGTTCAGCCCCACCGCCCAGATCCCCTCCTCCGGAGCAAAGTCGATTTTCTCCTTCCTCCGCACCGACTCACGGGCTGCCCCCAGCACCCAGCTCTCCCCGTCCCCCACCTCCACCTCCCAGTAATGCCTCCCAGCTACAAAACCCTCGGCTGCCAGCACGCAGAAGGAGTAGTCGAATCTCTTCGGGTTAGCTGGCAGCTCCTGGGGAGCACTCCTGAGCCGCACGCTCCTCTTGTCCTCCGACAGCACCAGGTAGGGGTTGGCCGTGTCCGGGTCCAGAGAGAGATCACCTGAACAGAGAAGATGAGGACATGAGCATCTGCAAGCAAGAGAGCCCTCTCCCACCCTCCAAGGGGACTGGGATTTGTCATCTGCCCCCAGCCAGACACAGACAGAAGCAGGTATGTCACCTCAGACAGCTTTAAGCACCCCAAGTGCAAAGAGCCACGTGGGAGCGAAGGTCAGGCTCCCCTCTGTAATTAAAAAAAAAAGAGAAACTTGGGCGTGCCAGCCAGATCTCTGCTGCAAACCCGCCAGCCTGAGGCTGGCTGTCCCACTGGCCTTGCCCGAGATGTCTCCCAGAATAGAAATTTCTGGGCAGAAATGACATTTTTAGTCACTGCCGAGTGCCAGAGAGGAAGGAGCATAAATATCCTCGGGTTTAAGGGCCGCTCTTGCCCTCCAGGGGACTGTCAGGAACTAGGGCTGCAGAGCCTGAAAGCAACCATGAGATGGGAACGTGAGACTGCTGAAAGCAATTTGGGTCTGTCCTTCCCTGGCCACAACACACCCAGGCAGGGAGACAAAGCCGAGAGACTGCAGCAACGTCCCTGAACCACCAGTGCCAAACACAGAGGTTGCAAAGTCCACCTCTGAGCTAACTCAACACCCGCCAGCCGTGCCAAAGGTCTCCGTGCTCCAGATAGAGCAGGTCAGCTCGAGAGTCCTCTTAACCCTGCAGTTTCCTAACAAACTTGAAAACTGTGCCTTTCATGGGCTCTTCCAGCAGCTGGATCATTTCTTTGCCCTTCCTTTGACAGCACCAGCGGTAGTTTTCTCTTCTCCTGACCTCTAAGGCTAGCTTGAAGGTCCTACCTCCCAGGTTTTTCCCCCTGGGAAGCTGAAACTGAGTTTAGACTTGCAAAAACAAAGGTCAGCCTCCCAAAAAACCAAACTGCTCACCTGTATCATTCTCCAACTCAAACCGAAGGTTCTCTGCAGAGAAAGAAGAAAGAAATTTAGATCCCTTTGTGCATAGGGAGTCCCCAGGGACTGCCTACGAGCACGCATCCTTGCTCTCTGCCTTATGGCAAGCCACCAAACACTGCAAACGAATACGCAGAGCCACAAGCAGCTTCCATGCAGAAACCCAAGGGAAATGCGCTGACTTTCAAGCAAACAGAGCTTTTCTTTTCAAAGAGAAGCTCCTCAAACAATAAGAGTTCTCCCAAAGCTTTTCCCAATAAGCCCATGGGAACAACAACACAACTCTAACCATCTCTTAAGTCGAACTAAACACAGAGGACCAACTCTTAAAGGAAACTTTTTTTCCAGCGCTCACCCTTGAACTCCAGCAAGACCTCTTTCAGCACTGCACTCTTCTGGGAAAAGCTCTTGAGTTTCTTCTCCAGCTCCGCAAAGCCAGCCTCTGGCTTGCAAAACATCCAGCTCTCAAAGCTGGGGAGGAGAAAGCAGTGTTAGGTTTCCTCTGGAAAAAACATCAAGCCTCCAACATACAAGCAGGGAAGGAACCTGCCTGGGTTTGGTGTTGGATTATTCCTCTCTGTGTATACTCATGAGGCCACACCTGAGGACTGGCACCAGTTTGGCGCTGCCCAGTACGAGGGACAAGAGAGGCCACTGAGACACAGATGTGGGGGATCTCCACACCTTGGCTGGGCTCAGCCCTGATCCAGCTTTTGATACCAGTGCTGCTTGTAATGGGTTTGGACCAGAGGCCTCCTGAGGTCCATCACCAACCGAGTTCCTTGGTGATTTCCTCGGAAGGACGCTCACACACGCCCGTACGGTGTGGGTGGGAACCATAATGGGAAGCTGGACCTTGCAACACCAGCTCTGCCTCCGGGCTGAGCCTCCCAGTTAACCCAGCAAGGGCCCAGTTCGCTCACCTGCTTCCAGCTGTGGCGACACCCTGGAGAGAGGAAAAGAAGCCTCAGTCAGTCCCACAGCCTCCAAAATCCTCCCCAAAACTGGCCCCTCCGCTTAGGGAATCAGCTCCCAGCAGCTCTTTCAAGGGCAGGGAGCAGACGGACTCACAGCGATGGCAGAACTTTTTATTGCGTTACCCACCCCCCTTTTCCTTTTTAATGTGGGTAGGGAAAAAAAATCTAGGATCAAAAAATTAAGAGAAATCACAATTGCCATCAAGTTGCCAAAACTGTAAGATTCAAGGGCTCATGGCTACGATGCATTAAGTGACAAACAAATCTCTGGGAGATTTGTTTTGATACTTCTTAGTCCTTCGGCATCAAACGGGAACAAAGGAGCTTGATTAATGAGGATCAATTTTATCCCCATAGCTGCGCTGAATTTTGGGAGGGTGCAGCAGATAAGCACAGCAGCCCTACAGCAAGTCGAATTCCTGACTCAGCGCTAAGGAAGCGCCCAGGATCCAAGCTGCTCCCCAGCAGAGCACGTCAGCACCCCGCGGTCCCTGTTACAGGGTTTCTCCCCCAGGGATGCCAGACCCAAGCTCTCCTGGGTTTTACACTCTGCTATACCATGACCTCCAGGCTGGGAGGACATGTCTCAGGAGTCTCACCTGCCCGGACTGGTTTGCTGGGCCGTTCTCTCCTCCCTGCTCACCCAGCAGCTTATCAAGCTGGGCAATCTCCTCGGAGAGCCGAGAGACGCTCTCATCTCTCCTCTTAACGATGTCTCTGTCTAACTCCTCCAGGCGGGACAGCAGGAGCTGCTCCTTCTCCTCCAGGAAGCCCCGCAGCTCCTTGCACTCAGCCACGATCTTCTGCCTCTCCACTTCTGTCTGCTTCTGCAAAACCCAGAGGGGAAACGTGCATGAGACAGGCACCCCCCTCGGATGGGGAGGCTTCGGACAGGGCCGGAAGCTGGCTGCGGGAAGTCCCCCACCCCGAGGCACTCACCAGCAAGTCTTCGCTCTGCCTCTCCCTCTCAGCCTTGGCTTCTTCACGCCCTTTTCGCAGGGAGCTCAAGTGTTCCTGTGGCACCTCCTGGAAGGTGAAAGAGGAGATCTGATGGGAATGATTCCTACTTGGGATCAGGAACACAGAGGAAAGAGATGGTGGGGGATTCCCTCCAGTGCTGCTGCCAAGAGTGGCTAAATTTCGTCAAACATTCTGGTTTTTGCAGCTAAAGACACCACTAACCTAACCTGTGGGAGACCAGCACCACACCATGTCCTCCCTCACCCTGTTATCCTCAACCCTTTAGTTTTGGGCATACCAAAAAACCTGGGTCCAAAAAAAACCATTAAAACCGCTTGAGTGGTTCAGAGCTGGGTGAAGCAGCAGGAAGAAAGGGAAGCGAGGGGAGAAAAAAATAGAAGCAGTTTTTAAGCTCCTTGTAACAGCGCAGCTGCAAATGCAAACCAAGTCCCACCCCCGTGAAAACCCCTTCCGCCTCGGCTCCTCGAGGATCAGCTTTCACCTCCCAGCCCCATTAGGGTCTGTGGAGAGACTCTGGGTGCCACACTAAGTTCGTTAACGGCTTATTGCAAAAAAAAAAGAAAAAAGAAAAAAAACAAACCGCAGTGCCCGGCCTCATTTAAGTCATTTGACCTCTGACAAAGACGCTCCTAGCAACGCTGAACAAAAAGCAGCAGGGCTTTTCGGAGGACGCCACGGCAGATCTTTTAGGGAAAATAAAATGTAAGCTACAAAGGTTTTGCTATGAGCTGCGTGTTAAACGACTGCACGAACCTGGGCTTGCTACCTGGCATTGTGTGATAAAGCATGATTTAAGTGTGAGATTAAAGCAAGGGGCAGAAAAAAATGGGAGCACAGGTTGCAAGCTGCGCCTGACGGGCAACAACCAGCTTTTAAAAAAGCATAAAGGCAGATTAACGTGGAAAAAAAACAGGGCAGTGTTCAACGGTGGATCTGCCTAGAGACGCCGCTGTGCTAAAAAAGGACAAGATCCCAAATTTGGGGTGAGTGGTGACACCAACTTGAGCTTCCCACTAAGGGCCACCGCGGCTGGAGATGGCGAGGATCATACACCCAATCTGGTCCAAAATCCAGTATAAAAGTGGCAACGGTAAGAATTAACGTGTGGTTGTAACGATCTATGGTACACGATCTCCCTGGTGGCACCCTCCCTCCCCCTCCAGCTGCCGCTGCGCAGTAAACACCCGCTGCCCGGCCGGCATCTTGCCTCGCTCGTTTTCTCCTCCCCGATGGAGGAAGCAAGGCCTGACTGCTTGGCGTCAGCTCGTTCGCCCCCAAATCCCTCACTATTCCCACCAAGAAGCACCCCCAGGGCAACAGGGAGGGTGTCCCCTTCTCCACCATGGTGGTGCTGGCAGAGATCCGGCTCTGTATTCGCCCTGCGTCACGTTCCCCAACCGCCCTGGGCTGGTTTTTTTTTTTTGCTGGGGGGAATAAAGCCCTCCTGGGGGATTCCTGCTCCATTTTAACCTCAAATCACGCTCAATACTGGAAAAAAACCCGTCCCCATCCCAAGGAGCCCAGCTCCATGCTTGCTCTAGGGGCATTTCTGCACAGGGACGTGACAGATGAGGATCTTGGGGTGCCTGGCATTATTTTGCACACTCACATCTGCACAAAGGCGACCCTGTGCCACTTTGTCTCAGTGTTATTTTGCACGGGAGACAAAACAAACCGACCCCACAGCAGCACAGACTCTCCCAGTATCCTCCTGGTTAAACCCAGCTCCATTTTGCACGGGGTACACCCCCCCCACACACACCCTGTCGTACTGCACGGGGTCAGCCCGCACCCCGGAATGTCCCCACCTTGGGGGTGTCTGAGACCCTACTGCTCCCCATATCCTGCCCCACTGCATGGGGCAGCACCCACCCTGGAAGGGGGTCCCCAGTGAGGCCTTACTATGCTCCTCACACCCCTATAGGGGCACCCACTACGCGTGGGGGGGGCAGCCCCAGGGTACCGCACCCCATGTAGATTTGAATGGGGGGCACCACATCCCGTGGGGGTGCTCCCTACTGCACCCTGGGGGGCCACTTTCACACCCTGGTGTGTGTTGGGGGGAGGTCCCCATGGGACCCAAGGTGTGCTGCTCTGCATGGGGTGTCCTTACTGCATCCCCACGTTGAGGGGGGGGGGAGGTGTTCCCCCTCCGCAAGGGGGTGGATCCTTATTGCATCCCCCAGCCAGGGTGGGCCCTATTGCCCCTCACGGGAGGGGGGGTCCTCACTGCACCCCACTTTCACTGAGATGTGCGTGAGGGGCTCCCCTATTGCACCCCCACCCCCGGGGGACCCCTACTGCACCTGGAGGGGGGGGCTCCCCGAGGCATCACCTCCCTATCGCATCCCCCCTACACCCCGGGGGGGGCGTCCCTACGGCGCCCTCCACGTGTTCCCCGGTGCACCGCCCGGTTACCTCCGCAGCGTGGGCCGCCTCCTCGGCGGGCAGCACGGTGTGGGTGCGGTGCTCCCGGGAGAGGTGGCAGACGACACAGACGCCCCGCCGGTCCTGCACGCAGAAGAGCCGCAGAGGCTCGCCGTGGCGGGGACAACGCGGCGGCCCCGGTGGGCCGGGCGGGGCGGCGGCGGGCAGCGGCGGAGCGGGGGCAG
>VXAL01015921.1:5099-60791 GCA_013399475.1 Chauna torquata | reverse complement strand
CCTCCAACTCGATTCTGCACCACCAAGCACAATCATTTCATAAAATGCTTTCTTTTACAGTGCAAGGTATTTGCATCACCTACCTGTAAAATTTTAGGGGATGCCAGTTGCACTTTAAGCAACCCATTGTCGAACTAAAAAAAGATGGTTTCTTGGGAAACTCTGTATTCTGTACTGGGCTCCCATTGTTTGTCCTTTACTGTTCTGTAAAGCATTAATTTCTGCTATAGATTATGCTGCATGTCATATTGGTGCTGGGAAGCATGCATGTCCTGATTTCTAATCATCCATTCCATTTTTTGGTATCCATTGAGATCGTGTTCCTACGGTCGTGTTTCATCTTACTCTCATTTCACAGCATGTATGTATAAAGAATTGTCCTTCTCCTCCAGAGCTCCACTGCCCTATACTGTCTGGTGGTTTCGCTCTCTCAGAGAGTTGTGCTGAAACACAGGGGTTCTTTAGTTCTTTCCACTGTTTGAATTTGTTGGTTTTGTGAAAGCTGTCAGATAAAATATGAAAGGTGTTTTGAGGAACAGATATTGGAGGGGGAATGTTATGGCAGATGAAGGAATGAGTTGGAGAAAGTGAGTCACTTCAAATTATAGTCATAAATTATCAAAGTTTTACCTCTCTTGTTCAGGATTAAATACTTCATGTGGCAGTCTGTTATCACCTGCAGTATTTTCTTTCTTACTCAGAGGTCAAGGTGCAGTAGCTTTCAAGCTCAAATATAAGAACCTTACTGTTGCTGGGCAGATCCTGTAGAAAAAGCTTCTTGTCAGTTAAAAGAATAACTTCGAAGGAAGCAGTTAACTGTTACCTGACAGGAGAATAACATTTTTTGTCTCTCAATCCGCAATGCATATATTTCTAAATTTGTATGATCAGTAGATATTAATATCTGTGCTGTATTTCTTCTGACGCCATGACACAATTTCACTGTAACAACAACCTACATATCTGAGGCAGTCTACTCTCCAGAGGCTTCTCTACCAAAGCTGCCTGTTGTAAATCCAGTGTATTAAAATGTAAGTAAAGCTCAGCTTCTGAACAGCTCTGGAGAAAACACCTGAAAGCCGTAGGCACTCTCTCTGGTAAAAGTCTCTTTACCTGCTACCTCCAGTTTGCTCTGCATCAATGCTGCTGAGCTTTTCCTGCATTGTTTAAGACCTAATGATGTTCCTGTTATTGTAGGTTGTTGGTTGGTTCACCCTGGAGTGGCTATCCAGCTAACAGAACTGGAGATATCTATGCATGTCCTGTTGGTACACCCAAAACCACATGTAAAAAATTGAATTTAGAAGGTAAGTTGTAATGAATAATGTCTCCCCTACAATTGTTCAGATTTTCCTCATTTTTGTACCCAGCCAGTCTATCTATAGATAATATAGATAATAATAAAATAACAGTCGGAAACTAGCAAGACCAATAGCAAAAATAGGTGTCAGCAAGGTAGGCATGAATGCTGCTTCAGAGGAATTCAGAGGAATTTCGTTTTCATTGACAAGATTAGCATTCCTTGGTCTTAGGCTCCTTGAAGAAAAAAAAGATCTTCTTTCTGTGTTGTCCTTTTCACTTAGCTATTTTGGAGTTCTAAAATTAATTGTGGGTGAGCACTTACACATATTTTTACAGCTGCCCCTATGATATTGATGTGAGGGGTTTTTTTTGCCTTTCTGCATTTATTTCACACACCCAGAAGGTGGATTTGATTTCTGGCATCAGCTTATTCTACAGCTGAACTATTATTGTTGTTGTTATTATTATTATTATTTAGTATATCTTTTCTGGAACTTTTTGTTCTGCCTTTAAAAAGTCTCTTATATTCTTAGTCATTTGTAGCCACCCTATTAATAATGTTAGTAGTAGTAATATTTATAAGATATTTACTTAATAGTTGAGCATTCTTGTTATGTGCTCATTTTGAATTGTGCTTAGTCAATATGTATATGAAGCCTTTTCTGCTTCTGTGTGTTTACAGAGTAAGTATAAAATGGGATTCCCTTTTGGACACAGTGCAAATAGAGCACAGCAGAATACATTTAGATCTGCACCTTATGTTTATTTGTGGTGCTGAGCATTTCTGTCCTCCACTGTTCCTTTCACATCTTTTTCTAAAGTGTGATACTGGATCAGAGAAGCCTGGTGTCCTGCAAAATGCAACCGGAGCTACTCAGCGGCAGCTACTAGGCCAGCCAAACATACCTAATTGGAAGGAAGACAATTTCTTCCTCTCTTTTGCCTTCAGCTCTATTGAGGGCAGGTACTCTAAATGGCCATGCTTAATTAATGTCTATAAGTAATGGTTAGCAAATTTTTGATGAACATTACCTTTCATTTCTTTTGCCTCAAAATTTTATACAGGTGTTTGGAAGAGACATCTTAGATTCTGGGAAATCAAGCTTTAGAAAAGGAATTCTAACTTACTAAATTGCTTCTCTATCTCATTTACTATTTTGCCATTATTTTTCTTCTTTTCATTTCAGCTTTAATAAATATTCCAAATGTGACTGAGATAAAGGAAGACATGAACCTTGGCTTGACTCTGATCCAGAACTCAAAAACAGGAGGATTTTTGGTACGTATTGAGGATGTATCCAATAGATACAGAAAAACATGAGGACAATGAAGAAACTAGAATTCTCCAAACTTAATTTTTAATTAAGTCCGAGCTAAATGTATTTTATTATGCAGCATAGATGAATATATATTTTGCATGTCTTAAAATACTGCATCCTGCTATCACTTTCTAGGATCCAAAATCAGGAAAATTATGAATTGTCTCCTTCTGCATTTATCCAAATGCCCTACAGAAGAAAGCCACCAAGCATATAATTAAAGATTCTGTAATTTATGTCAGACAACATAGGCAGGAATATTTCCACCATAGACATCTGTAAGGCAGTCTTGTGTAGCTCTGGTTATGCTTTCAGAAGACAATATGAGATCTCTCCTCTACCTTAAGCACTTGCACAGTGACTATTCTCCTGAGACGTTGGTATTTCCAGTTCCATGGATCAGCTTTTTGCTTTAGAAATATGATTTGTTTGGTTAGTGAGCTAGAGGAGGATGCATTTTCTCTGTGTATATTCTGCAAACAACTTCTTGGAGCCTGTAAAACTGAGATTTAATAACTGAAAGGAAATTAAGGCCTATTTAATATGATATTTTACACTCTTAACTGTAAGTTTGGAAACTCTTGGAGTGTGGATGTACACCAGTTTATGATGTACACATTGTAGGTATGTGCAGTAATGAAGTGGAACAATAAACTACAGAAAAAAAGAGCTTTGAAACTCACTTTAAGCTTGGTATTTTTCCATTGCATCTTCCTAGTAATCATGAAAGTATTGAACATTATCATATAGCCCAGTTCACTGAAGTACTTAAAAATAGGTCTAATTCCAAGCTTTCCAGCAGTTCTCTTAGCGTTAGTAAGGTTAATTGTAAATTCAAAATACAGCAACAGTTCTCTTCTTGATTGCTGGCTTGAGAAGATATTGGTTAAATAAAGTTATTCTTTTTCTTGAATATTACCTTTAATACTGTCCCATGCATAACCACTTTAATCAGTATCAGTTACTGAAGCAGTTTAAAACATCTCATGCAGAAAAATTTGCATTTTGTAATAATACTTGAACTTCTTTCAGTTAAAAAGAATTTCCCGATCCATATGGTATTGATTGACTACCTAAATTGCATGAAGTAAGTAACAACAACAACAACAAAATTAAATACTAACATGTGAACAATTTGCCACTTCTTTGGCAAACGGAGTTCTTTTTGACAGGAGAAATGGGTATTGGAGACAGGTGCTTATCTGTGACTCAGCCTCCATGAATTTCAAAAGCCCTGTGACTTAGATGTGGCTAGAACTGGACAGTAAGCTGAGACTGTTTTTGCTTATAATTGCAAGTTGCCGCTGGCCAGGACCTCACTCTGAGACGCAGTTTCTGTCAGCTGGGCTTTGTGATGGGGCTTCTGTATCACGCTCAGGGCTTCCCCATCCCAGCTCACTATGCTCCTTCCTCCTGTGACTGCTTCTGTCTTGGACTCCAGCCTCTTACGCCAGTATGCGCTCCTTCCCGGGAGGTACCTGAGCTGCTCAGCTGGAGTGTGTGACCCAGCCTGGTGTGTATTTAACACAACACCCTCTTTTGTCCTTTGCTTTGCTGGAAAAACAGCTTTTTGGGTAAAAGGAGCATTTTAAAATACACTTGTCTCGAATATGACTGACCAGACATATGCTGTGTTCCATATAAATCTTTCCTGGACACTGTACAGTGTATTTAGTACTTTCCTGTATCAACTGCAAGCGCTTCATGTCACATACCTTCAGCCGTATTTGCATGCTGGCTGCGTGCTTATGGTCACTCTGTAATCAACCAGTGCCTGATCCACCTCCTCCTCCATCTCTTCCATCCAATGAGCTCCCAGTTTACATCCACATTTCTTCAGATTATTACTTAAGGGCAAGTCTATGCCCCTTTCTAATATTCCACTTTTCAAGTTCATCAGTTCTTAATATCTGATCTACCAGTTTTCTCCTGTGTTAATGGCGCATCTTACATTTCTGACTGTAACCATGCATTTCTGATGGTAACCATGCTGGAACACTAGAACATATCCCATTTTCCCCTAGATATGCTTACTTTCTCTTGTCTAGAAAAATTGCCATCTTGTCAAATATATTGGGATAGTTTGATGCCATCTGCCACTGGTAAACCCGTGTGTCATTTAGCTCATTTTCCATTTACTTCTGCCTTTAATTACTTTTCTTCTCTCTTTTTTTTTCTTCAATATTCTTGACAAAAGGGTAATGATGCTATCACTCTGTCTCTTTTCTTCCTCAACAGAGATGGTGCATTTTCTGTTTTCCAGACTCTTCTGACTTTGATTGACTTGATAGGTTAATCGGAAAGTAGTTGTACCAAAGCTATCATTTCTTTCAAAAGTGTTGGACAGAGGTTATGTGTTTTCTTCTTTAGTTCCTAATGTGGTTTTCTTTTGAAAAGAACATCCCCCCAAATATTCTGAAGATGAGATACCATCTCAGTATTTGTCTTTTTATCTAGGTACTTTTGTAAAAATCCTTCTAATATTAGAGTTCTTGCTGTTATGCAATCAGATGAAAACTTTTCTTTATAGAGATCATTTTCAGCAAAGAAGCAGGATTATTTTCCTGGAAGGCAAGGGCCAAGGGCTTATCTTTTTAGGTGCAGCCTATAGCTAAGTAGGATTGTGCATACTGTGCATCCTCACTGGAGATGATGAAGTTTAACTTACAAATATTTTGGCAAAGTGCATGTCCCCTGGGAACAAGTCTTCTCAAATTAATAAAACTGTGTGTATGTACACTTGATCACAAGGCTTTTCGGTCCTGTTGCACTGTTCATGGTACTACAATATACTGCAATTAAAACTCATCTCTGTATGTTTGGAGCTACGTAGATGCTCGAGTGTATGATGCCACCTCCTGGTTTAGTGGAGGTACTTCTCCTCATGCATATAAACAAACTGCAAATATGAAAAATCTAGCTTTAAACCAATAGTTTGTAGAGCAGGTGGATTAAAGCAGTACAGATTCCTTGCAGATTAAGTCACACTCCTAGAAGTTATAGCTGTGTATAGTCTGGAGGACGAAGCTTGCAGAAGGAGGCCTTAAAATGACCACAAATAGAGATTCCTTTTTATGAAAAAGTATATGAAAGGGGTTACCTGATATTGTCACGGTGATAGCAAGGGACTTGGCCTGATAACCCAAGAGGGTTCGTCTTATACTATATTCCTGTCATCCAGCTTATTGTGTTTTTGTATATGGATACAGTGAGACAAATATTTGTTATTTTTATAGTTTCTTTTTGTTGTTATTTTTAAAGACTTGTGGTCCCTTGTGGGCACAGCAGTGTGGAAGCCAATACTATGCAACAGGAGTCTGTTCTGAAATCAGTCCAAGTTTCCAGATCCTAAGAAGCTTTTCTCCTGCCGTTCAAAGTAAGGCAACATGTGCAAAACAGATTCAATTTAAAAAAAAAAAAAAAATCGAACAAAATCAAGATACATTGTGTTGGGGACACTTTAATTTGGGATTTTTTTAAATGTGTGTATGGAAAAAGCAAAGTTCTGTGACTCACACATAAGGATTTATGGATTCTGATCTAATGCTGATAAGAATCTGGACTTACTCCTCTGAATTCGGAGGCATTGCACCAGAGTAGTGAAAATTGATACAGGCTCAAAAGCTGTGTATGGTTTTTTTGAGTCTTCATTCTGGCAAAACCTTTCTGATCTGAAGTGTTGCCTGTGTGAGACCTAAATATGCTCCTCTGGATTTAGCCAAAGATTGTAAGTATATTGAGACTGAATGCGCATTTAATGTNTTTTTTTTTTTTTTTTAGAGTGTTCTTCTGTCATAGATGTTGTGGTGGTTTGTGATGAGTCAAACAGCATTTATCCCTGGGATGCTGTGCGGGCATTTTTGAAAAAATTTGTACAAGGCTTAGATATAGGTCTTAACAAAACCCAGGTAAGTCAAAGATAACTTGGGGCAGAGGGGGAGGCAGTTGATTTATTAGCAAATTCTGACAGTTTTAAAGGAAGTGAAGTTTGGTTTAGCGTAATTATAGTAACTCCCCCAAGGCCATAGATTACACAGCTGTCCTTTATCTTTCAGTATTGGGTGTTTTTTTTTCAGTCTCACAGCTAAGGTATTCCAGAAGTGACTAGTAACTTGATTCAAAAGGTAGACCAACTGAAATAGAAGTCTAGGTTATATCTAATGAAGTATGATCTCTTTCATACGTCAGGTTAATAGTCATTAAAATGCAATCTGTGGGAATGTAGTAAAAGTAGAACAACTTGTTTTGTGGGGTTTTCATATGGCTTTTACTTTCCAGCTGCTATATCTTTAAAATAGAGTTTTTCCTGCTTGGTTACTGTCTGATCTTTGAGTTCTGTTTTCTTTTAATTTGATGGTGGTAAGGAAAATTTTGTTTCCTGTTTTTAAACATTTTCTGTCTTTGCAGTTGTCCATTTTCCATAAACAGTTCTGGGAACAAAGACTGGGGAATTGGAAATCTCTCTCCCAAAGGCTGCCTTCTTCATTGGGCGACTTTGGAAGCGAGGTGCTTAACAGCTAGTCTTCCTGCTCAGTGTCATGAGTGCTTTCTGAACCGTACCTTTAGCATCTTCCCCTCTTTTTTTTTCTTTCATGCTACATGTACATCTTAGCATATTTCTGTAGCATTCACCTGTATTAAAAATAAATAGGGTTTGCAACGCTGTCAAATAACTAACCTTTAGGACTTCTTTAGAAGAGATCAGAATGAGATGTCGTCAGCTTCTAGAATTTTTGTTGTTTTCCCATTTTTCCCACAGCTCACTGCATTATTGCTGTCCATAAGCTCTTCCAGAAGTAACCAAGCGAACATTTAATGCCTGCTATTTCAGATTCTTTGCATTAATATATTGTAGTCCATAATAAATGATGTAAGATGCAAGTTCGGAAGCTTTCCAAATGTGATAATATTAATTGGTTTTATCAGTTGAAAGAAAATGATACGCATCTGCAGATTTTTTACTCCAGCCTGACAAATAGTTAAGCATCATGATTCCATGTAAGTGATTGTAATGTGTAGTAATGCAACATAATTTCTTCATTTTATAGGTGGGTTTAATTCAGTATGCTAATGATCCCCGTGTAGTATTCAACTTGAATACATATCAAACTAAGGACGAGGTTGTTAACGCAATGGAGAGAACGTATCAGAAAGGAGGAGATCTGACTAACACTTTCAAAGCCATTGACAATGCAAGGTAAAACACATTGATTATTATAGTGGTACTATCATAACTTTTCTCACAAGGCGAGGAGCACATCCTGAATTTCATTCTCTCTTGGAGTGCAAGTGCTCAGAACATCTGAGGACGTACATTTGTAAATAAGTACATGTAAATAATGTGCATCAGGTACATGTACAGTGCTCTATGCAGAACAGGACAGAGATATGTAAATTCAATTTGCTGAAAAGCAAGTCCTTCTGTTGGGTTAAATTCTACACTGAAGTATTTCTGGTATCCAGCAGACTTGTTTGATCTGTCTCAGATATCTAAATGTGACAGTGCTTCAAACACCGTGGACAAAGTTTTAGGAAAGATACAAAATCATTGAAAGTAGTAAAAGTTATCCAGAGATTTAGTGGAACGGGTAACATTTGTGTTTGAAGGTCAGGTTAACTGCAGGGAAAAAAGATCTCTTCTGTTGTCAGTTTGTCGCTGCGGCACTAGCAGCATGAAAAATAGTAAAATTATATAGAATTTAGAATTCTATACTTAGAATTATAGAATTAGAATTATATACCATGACTCTGAATACATATACAAACCAGGTCTCCTCCTCCATAGGAAGGTGCTATTTTGCAATTGGATCAAAGACAAGACTGTAGGCCTAAGTAGCTGCAGAATCAAATGGCCTTGAAAATCTTACTCAGGGAAAGAATCAACCTTCAGTGTAGCCCAAATTTTCAGCAGTGTTGAGGAACCTGTTCTTAATATTCCTTCCTTTTTGTCTGAAAGTAGTGGAGCCAGTTTCTGACTACTCTGGTGTTACAAAATATTGATAGTTCTGACAAAAAAATAAAACCACCTTTTTATTTATAAATATTTGTATAATTTTTGTGTATGTGTGTGTGTGTGTGTACAGAAGATAGAAAGTACATTTCTGTCATAAATACCATCCAGTTCTACTTGTTTTGTTTCCTTGTTTTCTACCTCCTAGATTACATTTCTGATTGTTCTTTGAGAAAAAGTGGTCAAAAACATAGTTAAAAATTCTAATTGCATGACAGATGCACCTTGTTCTAAGTCAGTGATAGATGTATTCATTAAAATATGTGTAAAGAATTCCATCCGTTATAAACTGACATCTGATAAATCCAATATTTATAACAGACAGTATGCCTTCTCACCTGAATCAGGAGGACGCTCTACAGCTACCAAAGTAATGGTTGTTGTGACAGACGGTGAGTCACATGATGGCTCCAACCTGAAAACTGTGATAGGTAAATGCAATGAAGACAATATAACCAGATTTGGCATTGCTGTAAGTAATCCTATAATTAAGTATACTATGGAAGTTTTGGAAAGATCATTTTACTGTGTATACATGAAGGTGCATGTCCTGTGTGTAAACTGTATATAATGCATGCATTGTTACACTGCTGAGACCGAAACTAGGTGAAATTTGTCTTTATGAACTAGTGAAATACAGATCCTCTTTAATTGGCTGAAAAAGCAAAACTAATATTATCTGAGCAACTTCAATGGTTTTCTCCTTTGCTTTGGTTTATGTCTTTTTCTTGTCTGAATGGTCCCTCGTATAAGAATACAGTCTGATTAGCAATTCATTACTATGAATGAAATTATTTTTGTTATTATATGTGGAATACTTACTCAAGTGATGCAGAAGGAAATGGAGTAACACCATGGTTTCCTNCAGGCATGAACTTGATACTAAAAACTTAATTAAAGAAATCAAAGGAATTGCTAGTCATCCAACAGACAAGTATTTCTTTAATGTATCATCTGAGGCTGCACTACTGGAAGAAGCAGGAACACTTGGAGAGCGCATTTTTAGCATAGAAGGTAAAATAACCAATGTCTCTGAAAAATTAGATCAGAGTCTCCCAGAACAGGAGTGAGAATTTTATTTGGCTTTACCTTAGTGTAATACTGTAAAAACGGGGGGCAGCTGGAGCTCCAGGCTCCTTGCTGCTCTCCAGGAGGGTTCTGGTTTGCACACACTTTCACCTAGCTACCCAGTCCCTAATAAGCCTGAGCTTCAAGTTTCTGCAGGCTGGTGGGAGTTGTTCCGCAGTTGCTGAAAGTTTCAGTCAAGTGCTGAGTTTCATGCATCAACTGGGGGCTTATCCATATGCATCCAAATGTATCTGCAGCTGTTAGCGCGGGAGGCATTGTTTGTCAGTCACCTGTGTTTCTCTGTTAACACTAATCAAGTGTAGAGATGGATAGAAAGCAAATAAAAAGTTTGGGATACTGCATTACTGTAGCTTTTCAGTTTTTGTAATCAATCTGTGGTGTTTGCCAGGCTCCACTCCTAGCATCATCCAAGTCCATGCACAATTTGGATAAAGGTGCTATAGCAGACACTCTTCATGCCCCTGAAAGCCAGCTCTTTAAAGTAAAATTTAGACCTTGCTTGGGATATTTGTGGCTTGACCTCAGCCCTCCCTGGGCAGCTTTTTGTGGTTGCAGCCTTACTGTATTCGAGATAGTCTTCCCCCTTTCTATCACCTCCTTCTATTCTTTACCAGGCCCATGCTGCTAATCAAGTGGATCAGTTGAGCTTCTCTTTGGGTTTTGCTTGAGTACTCCTGTTGAATTCCTGTTCCTTGAGTCCCACCCATCTACCTTATTGCTGCATGTCACAGTACTTTCAAGGCTATTACAACAGACGAAAAACGTTCATTTGAAAGTTGTGAATGTACAGTCACCAAAGCTGTTAATTTTAGTGTACTGTTAGTGCTTCCTACAGAACATAAAAACAGATTAGCTAGTGACAGCACAGGGCGGACTGATCCAGGCCGTCTTTATCATCTGCCTCTTTTGGAGTAGACTTGAAACATGGCTCCATGCAGCTATGTTAGCAACTTGCCATTAAATCCTCAAAATATTTTGTTGTTTCTCAGCTCTCAGATTTCCATTGTTTGTAAATGTTGGGAATGTCTTAGCAGAATTGGTGGTTTTGGTGAAAGGTCAAGTTACGCAGAGTCTCTTTACAGCTACACTCGTGGACAGTGGGATTGGATCTCCTGTGTGCTTCTGCAGGGTTAATCATACATGAATATTTATTTTACCAGGTACAGATCAAGGTGATACCTTCCAAATGGAAATGTCACAGGTGGGCTTCAGTGCATATTACTCACAAAAAAAGGTATGTGAATTTAAGTATTTAATGATATAAGTAGATGTAATTGCATAGACATGAATGCATAGAAATGCAACAGTATAAGACTTAAAAAAAAAAAATACCAGTTTTAAGATTTTTGTAAGCAGGAGAATGTCTAATTATCCTCTTTGTTTTTACTAGAATGACACAAAAATGGCTTCTACTAGATTGTGTATTTTTCTTCACAGAAAAAAAATGCATTCATATGTAAAGTTGAGTAATAGATACACACATACGTACAATTTCATTGTAAGAATTTTGAGAAAAGTTAATCCAATGTTTTCAGCAAGTTCTGAGTTCACCTAGCATGAAAAATTCTGTTGTTCTAAGTTAACATTTTGCAGTTGAGTAAGTCAGAAGAACTGAAGCAATATTATAATGCCGGTGTATTTCCGGGCACTGACCAAGATATCTATAAATCAAATGTGAAAATAATTTGTCCAGTATTTATAAAGTTAATAATATTTGTTTAAAGTATATTTCATTTAGAAATTAGAAAGGATAATAAATCAGATATATTTTTCACGCTAATCAGTTTCAAGATTATCTTGACCAAATCACTTTGTAAAATCCAGATGTGGCTCAAACAGTTTTCAACTGAAAATATAGCAAGTCTGTCTCTTTCTTTTAGCCCTTAAAGATAATAAAATATTTTTTTTAAAGTCCCCCATATTTGCACAAATGGAGAAAAAAAAAAGAAATCAAGTGTTTCTTCAGGGAAAATTACACATACTACTTTCATTGCAACTTTCTATGTCCATATCTCAGTTCAGTAATGAAAGAATTTTAATAATGTGAATAATCTAAATGACATATGTTTTCTGTGTAGAAGTTTAAGATTAAGTATTCATTTATAAGCTGTATTAATTTGGATTTTAGATTTAACTGTCCTCTCCAGGACATCTCCTTACAATACACCTAGAGGATGAAATTTGTAACTTTTCCTGTTAGCTTTTGTATGCTATCATTTTTATTAGCAAAAGGTGGGTTTTAGGTTTTTCTTACCATTTTGAGTGACACTCTTCTGAGGATCATGAGTGCATAAAAGCATAGACTTGGCAACCCCAACCCTAGGGAGGAGAGGCTTAGGAAATTATCATGGTGTTTAGATAAACCCATTCTTACCTAGAGTTTTAGTGGCCTGGGAGCTAAAGCTGTCACTTATCCTCTTGCAATAGAAGGGTGGTAATCCTTCTTAACAGGGTAGTAAAGCCTAGCATGTAAGTAAAAACTATAAGCAACTCCCATCAACTGCTTGCAGTCATTAGACTGTACATTGCTACCTTAAACACAGTGATGTTTTATGTAATAACATATGGTAACTTCAGCTTTGCTCACACTTTTTTCTGAAATAGGTAGTTCTAAAATGTTGTTTTTTATTTTTTTTAAAGGATGTTCTGCTGCTGGGTGCTGTTGGGGCTTATGACTGGAGTGGAACAGTAGTTCAGGACTCTTCAAACAGAGTCACCACCTTTCCAAGCAATGTGTTTGAGAAAATTCTGCAGGACAGAAATCATAGTTCATATCTAGGTAAGAGGCTGAAATGCAAATCTGGAAGTGTATCAAACGTGTATTAAGATATTAAAGAACTTGGAAAATTTTCCTCTAGTTCCTGTTAAGAACTGACTTGAGAAGAAAACAATTTTGCATCCAAAAATATTTTATTTGCTGGTATACAGAACATCGAATAAAGTATTGTGTTTTTAAAATTCTACTGACATCAAGTGGTAGGCTGAAAAAAAAAAATCAGGTTCTGTCACAAAAGCATAAAAAAGAAATCATGGGATTTGAATAAGTCACTTAGTGCATAATAGTGATCATATTGAATACCTTCTATTTTAATATTTGAATGTACTTCCTCAGTTGCATGTGGATGAGAAGTTGATTGACTCACTATAGTTTCATCTGTGCTTGCTCTTTTCTTGGCCTTTCCTGGTCCAGTTTGTAGTTTTAGGCATATTGCTGCAGTTTAACAGAGATCTTATTTATAGTCCCCCATTTATTTTCTGACACATGCTTTTGTGACCCAGTAAAGCCAAGCAGTTTGTCTTCTCAATTCATTGAAATGTTTTCTGCAAACCTACAACATGCCTGCTCTGGCAATTTATTCCTGAATAATGCAACTGCATTTATCAACTATGGCTTTCTTATCTGTGAAGTTATTAAAAGAAACGCTATTTTTCGCACTGATATGTACTCTTTTCCCTATGGGTTAGCAGTGCTTGTATCCAACACAATGAAATCACTAAACCTAGCTTAAAGAGCAGTAGCTCTTTTGTGTGGCTGATCTCTTCAGATTTTCTATTTTTCCCTTTTCTAGAATAATTCTTAAAAGGTTGGGTCATTTCTGTTCAGCACTTCTCCACTGGGTACTTTCTAAAGTATTGTCCTTAATCTTTTCTTACTCCTCACTGGCACTGCTGATGTCCCCTCGTTTATCTTATCCTCCTTCTGTCCCCCAATAAGAGCCATCCATACCACTGAGGAGCCCAAGCAAAAGGGGTGCTAGCACAGCACAGCACCCTAGTTTGGTCCCCGTCCTGCACTGCACCCTCTCACTTCAAATGGCTGTGTGCTGTGTTAATTTGGAGCTTGTGGCCCTAACCTATGGAATAAAGTCTTGTTTCAAAATTTTAGTCTCCAGTGATGTTCTCGCCCTGAAAAAACATAATGACTGCACACAAATCTGAATTAGACTGATATATATAATGACCAAGGCATAATCCTTTTGGACTGCGTTCCTCGCTTTGTACTGCAGCTTGCTAAAGGCCTGTATGTTCTGCCCAATCACTAGGATGTTGTTATTCAGTTTAACTATAGACTTTAGAAAGGATGATTTTGTTTTCTTGTGTTAAAATAAATTTGGTGTAATTAAATCACAGAAATGTAAAATATGTAGTAATACCAGTTTTACAGTGCTAGCACTGTTAATATGTTTGCAGGTATTAAAAGATGTTTCCCGAAAGCAAATAATGTTAAAATAATTGGAATGAGGATTAAAATGTTGAACAAAGTTCAATCAGCCTAAGCCCTTCAGCTAACAAGCTATTAATATGGTCTGTTGTGTTCAGCCAAAGCGCAGGGCTGTGGTTTTGTGAGCTGTGAGAAAATGCATTGAGAGCTTTGCAGAAGCTAGGTATGAGAAGCCCTGGTTTGAAGGCTGGTTCAAAAGTTGATCTTATGTTTTTCTTTATTTCTTCATTCCCAGGATACTCTTTGCATTCTTTTTCCTATCTCCTTCATAAGCATAATGGTTTTTTGGTCTATGTTTTACTGAATAGGCTAGACTGTTGTCCATGCTATTCTGCAAACATGCTTCAACTTGGTCTCCGTGCCATTGTTCTCTCCAGAAGACTATTGCAAGTTTGATGCATATATGACAACTTAGCTTCCCATCCAGAAGTACCATCCACTAACACACCAGGCTGATCCTCTGTGGCTGGATATCCTTTACGGATAACCAGTTGACAACTTGTAGTTAATAGTCTCTCACATATGTTAAATGTTGGCTTCTTCCCCTAGGTTATTCTGTTGCTGTTCTGTCAACTCAGAGCTCTGTTTATTTTGTTGCTGGTGCACCAAGATCCAACTACACTGGCAGAGTAGTGGTTTATGATGTTGACAGCCATGGTAATATTGCAATTGTGCAGTCCCAGAGAGGCGAGCAGGCAAGTATATTTTGGTCATGAATGCAGATTTTGAAGGCATCTGTTTTTATTGACACAGCAGTAGATTGCAATGCATTTGTTTTGAACATTCCTCTTTTTTGCAATTCATTTAGAATTCTACTTGCATTTCTCTCTTCCAGTAGACTATTTCAATGAGGTTAACTCTAACTATTATAAAGTATTTCAGGAAGTTATTCAACTAGATAAATTAGTTAGGTAAAAGATAGTATTCAAAGCCTCTTAATATATAATTCTGTCAACTCTTCTAACTGGGAGAGACTTGGTGAGCTCCACTCTGCCTGAAAAGTTATGAAGTGGACAACATCAAAAGAGAGGTTTGGAAGTTCATTCTCTTCATCACTATTTGGAAAAGGACAGAAAGCTTAGATAGCTTTGATTTGTTTTGTTTTGTAAGACAAAGATTGGGTAGTTTCGTAGGCACAGGTTAATATAAAAAATATACCTTCCATAGCTAGTTCTCTGTTTTCATTCTTACTGTTTAGTGGTAAAGCCATAACAGCAGCTACTGGACAGGAACAGTGGACACAAAGTAAGGATATGGTTCTTCAAACACTGGAGAATGTTATAGAGTAATTTCATTCCAATGGGCAGTTTCATTAGTATTGGACTATTTCCGAGTTTGAGTTTTCCGGCTCAGATGCTAAAACATTATGCTTTGCAAAACTCACGTACAAACACAACTTTCTTACTACTGATTTCAGATTGGCTCCTACTTTGGCAGTGTGGTGTGTTCAGTGGATGTTAACAAGGATTCTGTGACAGATGTGCTGCTTGTAGGTGCACCAATGTTTATGAATGACCTGAAGAAAGAGACAGGGAGAGTATACATGTTTTCCATCACGAAGGTAAGAATGGCGCTGTAGCAAAGCTGGAATTGGCTTCTTGCATACCTGTCCATAGTAAGTGCTGGCATTTTCATTTTCACCTGGAGGATTTACTGTTTTTCCCTGGACTAGAGTTCTCCCAAGGCAGTCCAAACTGCAGTAGTACTTAGTGACAATGTCTGTTCTGTTAAATCAGCGAGTGATCAGAATAGTGATCCCTGGACCCAAGGCCAGCTGGTGCAGACTCACTCAAGCTGGTATCGCTTAACGCTAGCTTCTTGCAAAGCAGGCTGGCCACAGCTAAGCTAAAAATCCTTTCGCCCCACATCTCTTCTGGGCCCTTAAGTCACTGTTTTGTTTATCTCTTTCAAAGTGTTTGAAATACTGACAGTGGTTTTTTTTATATGAGAAACAGAGTGTGTGCTTTGCCCAGGGTGTAGCATAAGAGCAGGGGTAAGTGATGCAAAGACTGCCTGGTTAGAGGACGGCGGATGGAGCCCTTCCCAGTGCAGTCTTGCCTGCCCTGCTTTTCAGAAGCAGCTGCAAACTTTCCCTAGAACCACTTGTGGGTGTAATCTGGTAATAAGCCACCTGGAGCAGTCTGAAATAGAGCCACAAGGCAAGTTAATAGCTAAGCACTATTAGGGATTACGGGACGGCTGCTATCAGTTGCTCCCTGGCCCTGGTTTTAGGCAATGTGCTTGGCACAGTACATGAGTATAACACAAAGTTGACCATTTCTCTGGAAAATTTAGCTCAAAGCTTTTGCTAATTAATTGTTTGCGATTTGATTTTAGGAAATCCGTTGAACACCTAACAGTATTCCCAAAACAGTTCTAATAAATACTCTTCTGACAATGCACCGTTTCATAGACGTTCACAGTGGGTGGTTGCTATTACTCATGTTGTCTCCTTTGTCAGCAAAGCCATGTTATTCATCTGATGCCTGACTGACTGTTTTTTGTTCAGACCTGCGGTAGGTGTTTTCAGAATGTCTGTATTAACAGTTCCTGAAGACTGGCATTTTTGAGCAGTCTCACAAACAATTGTGGGTGTCTGGATATGCAAAGTAAATTTTTCTGATTGATGACAGGTATTGGAGAACTTTGCATTTTTACTAGGTGAATTGCAGTCAAATAAACTGAGATGAAGTACCATCCTCTTCAGAGAAACTCAGTCAGATCATTTTGGAGCAACATGAAACTGTACCCTAGGGCAATTTCAAGGTAGATGAAGTGCTGGAAGTGATACTTTTGGCAGCTAACATTGGTCATTGTGACTGTGGAATTGTGCCATTGTGACTGTGGACCCAAAATACAGAAGAAAAGGATTTTTTTTTTTTCATGTTTCAAAAAATGAATACATTAAAAGACTGTCCTTACAACTTATAGTCTTTGACAAATCTTGGGTTTAAAATTATTTAAAAGTTCAGTATAATGAAGGATTAAAAATTTAAAAAAAAAAAAAAGAAGAAGAAGAAGAAAAGAAAAAACAAACCTGGATTTGTGTAACTGTGTCTATGTTGCACAAATTATTCTTTTCTGGTCATTTTGAACAAATAACTTGGCTGGTATTTCTAAAATTTTAAGCACAATATGATAACTGAGGTTAAAGATGAGAATGATACTTGCCAAAGAGTTGAATTTAAACTAATGTGAATATGATTATTTAACTCTGAAGATCTCCAACCTTCCTTTCCTCATTGGCACTAGAGAGGTCAGGAGTTTACCATTTGGACACATGTTTTTTGCATTAGTTTAGTTAGGAAATTCCATTTCTGTTTCAAAGAATTATGTCCAGTTACATAATTTCCATTCCCTCTGCATAAAAACTAGTAATCCAAAACTGGAAACTGTATTTTTCAATGTATTGTGAAACTTTCAGAACAGTCAGATGAGGACAGTGAGAGCATTTAAGCTTCATACATATGGTTATATTTGCTGTTAGTGCTCTAAAGCATAGCATGCTTTAATTTTGCTGTGTAATGCTTGCCAAGACTGTGAGACATAATGCAAACTGAATGGGCAATACAATGGGGAAGGAATTCAGAGCTGAGCAGTCCAAGGGGAATGTACTTGGCAGGGGCGGGGGGGGACAATACACATGGATACTGCTCCTATGTCTAATCTGGTGCAATGATAGTTATGTCTTTGCTTTTTCTTCTTCTTCATTTTTTAAAGGGAATTTTGGATCAACAGGAACTCTTGGAAGGTCCACAAGGGTCAGAAAATGCTCGCTTTGGATCAGCGATCACAGCACTTGCAGACATTGATTTGGATGGCTTTAATGATGTTGTAATAGGAGCACCACTGGAAAACCAAAACTCTGGAGCAATTTATATTTACAATGGATTTCAAAAGACTATACGTATCAAATATTCTCAGGTAAATAACTTCGTTGCATAATGCTGTATTCAGTGCCTTCAGATCTACTAGAGGAAAACTGAAGGATTTTCTATCCTTTTATTGGTTATTACTTCATCCTCTTAAAGTAGTATTGCTATTCTGATGGCTTATTTCAAGTTTTATGCCCCTCCTTACTTCAGCTGTCAGCACATCCTGGATGATATTCGTGTGATGCTTACAGCTAAAGTGTACAGAGGAAAAGGGTTTGCGAGGTGCTTTGTCTGGGCCTGTCAGACAAAGGCCTGTATGTGAAGTCAGCTAGTTTCCTATACCTTTTTTGACACGCCATTATTCAGAGCTCAAGTGCAACAACGAAGATTAGATAAATCCCAGCTCTGTAAATTTAAAAAAAAAAAAAAAAAAAGAGTGGTATTTGTGGAAAAATATTTCAAGAGTCTTTGCATCTACCATATGCTAATATAATGGTAATAATTTTAATGTCACTATCCATGCAGACTTTCTGGTTGCAGAAGGTATTTGTTAGAAGTCCTGTTATGCTTCCTATTCTTTGAGTTGCTCAATGTGAGATGGAAAGAGTTTCCAGTACTAGCTGGCACAGAGCAGTCAGTTAGTTGATTTACTACCAAGACAGAAAAATCTAGTCCATTGTCTGCTCCAACAGCGGAGTAAAAAATGTTTAAAAGCATTTGAGAAAACATCCACACAAGTTTTTTGTTTAAACAATACGTATTCAGACAGCATATGTGAAACTCCGTTGCTTGGGCTGATATCTACAGACTTAAGCACTCTCGTGGCAACTTAGTAACCAAACTTTCTTTCCCAGAAAATTTTAGGATCGGATTCTGCTTTTGGAAAACGGCTCCAATTCTTTGGAAGATCAGTAGATGGCCATAGAGACTTAGATGACGATGACATTACTGATGTATCAGTTGGTGCTGATGGAAATGTGGTTCTGCTTTGGTTGGTAAACTCTTTTAGAAAAGCAGCACTTAATGATTCAGATGCAAGTTGAGCATTTAGTTAATTAAAGAGCAAAACAAACAAACCAAAAAGCTTTCATTCCATGTCTTCACAGCTAACATGCTTACTCCTCATCACTACTATAATAGAGCCGAAAAACAGCATTAGACTAAACCTCTTCTAAGTATGTATCATCAAAAATTCAAAAGTCAAGCAAATCTGGGAGGCAGAGCCAGGGCACATGGGAGAAGCCGGGTGCTGGGGGCAGCTGAGAGGGATGCAGGCAGGGATGGGGAGGGCCAGGAGACATCCCTGCCTGCCACCCGTGTGTGGGCATGTAGTCCAGAGGGAAAGGGTGGCAGGTGGGAGTGGGACTTGTTGGGCAGTACTTGTAACAGCAGGTCATGCTTCAATAGCTGTGGTGTAATTTTGATAGCTGCATCTACTGAGATAGACGAAACCACTTCCCACACAACCTGCATGACCTTTACAGTCTGGTAGGCTGATCTGCAGGAGAGAGTTGTCCTGCAGGGTGAGGACAGAGAGCAGTGAAATAGAGTTGGCATCTATTTCTGGCAAGAAACCCATCTTTTCTGGCATGTGGACTTTGCCAGTGCAGTCAGAGTACTTCTCCAAAGTAATGAAGAAAAGCTTCACAGAACCCAAATCTTATGCCTCCCTAAGTACTGTGTGTTTTCCACTGCTTCCATGAGGAGCTAAGTTAAAATGTAGCTTGCTCTCCAATGTGTCACCTGTCTCCTCACCTGAGGCTCCCCTCAGGTGTAACAAGAAGAACATCTCTGAATTGGTACTTATTTCATAATGAACCAAGATTACATAAAATGAATGGTCAGTTTGGACCCTTGACCCACAACAGAACTCCTGCTGGTGCTGCTAGGGATTGCATTAAAGAAAATTATGCTCCTTGGAGTACCAGCATTTATTTCGATTTGATTAATGAAGATGCTCATTTTTATTTCACTCTGGCATTTGGCCTAATTAATGAGCTTCACTTTTGATTAAAGTGTTTGTTTTTACACGTAGGGTTCCTTTGAAGCTGTTCTTCAAAATCTTGATTGATTACATGAAAGTTGTTTTTCTGACAAATAAGGATATAATTAAAATGAAGAATTACCCTTCTTTGCCTTCCCAGAGGAGCTCAATGACTTCCCTAAAGGAAGAGAAGAAGGATACTTGTTGGGAAAACAGGGCAAGGGCTTCATTCTCTGTTATCTTAAGGGAATGATTGAGACATTAGTGTAAAGACATGGATTATCCATTAATTTAACATGATAAATTATTTGTTTTCATTAGTGAAAGCTACTGTATGAATAAACTCTGTTACATGCAAAGAAAAGTAGTTTTACCGGTGCCAAGTGTTTATATGTTAGGAACCCAAAAGATCAATGTTACATTTACAGATAGTAGCAGAAAACAGCTTCTAAGTTACCAGTGCTCTTGAAAATCACATGTAACCTTTCAAAAATATTTTTCAGGTCACAAAGCATTGCAAATATGTCCATAATTGCCTCATTTAAACCTGAGAAAATCAGTCTGCTGAACAAGAACACAGAAATAACTGTCAAAATATGTTTTCAGGCTACATTTAGACCTGCTAAGAGAAATAATCAAGTGGGTAAGAGTATTTCAATGGCTTGTTTTATATTAATTTCTTCAGAAGTCCATTATTCAAATGAGCAGTGGAAATTACAAAGAAAAATTGCATTAAATGTCAAGAAAGGTGAAATCAGTATAAAATTTAAGTGCTTAAGAAAGTGTTTTTAATACCTACTGTCATCACTGGCTCCATAATCTTTGATAAGTGAGGAAGTAACAATATAAAGAAGAGCTGTATGACAAAACCAAAAGGCCAGAAAATGTCATTATTGGGAAGTTGTTGGTTTTTTGTTGGTGGTGGTTTTTTGTTTGTTTGTTAGTTTTTTGTTTTTGTTTTGTTTTTAATCCTTTGCTCACCAGTTCCATCTTTTCCTTCAGCTGATACCACTCAGATATGGCAGGACACTTTAGGAAGGGCAACTGGGTATCTCTGGAGGATGCTCCTTGTGGGGACAGAGTCTTTTTGAGCTGCTGGTTTCAACAGCATACTGCAGACTTTTCTTCTCTCTGGCAAGCACAAAAATAATTCAGCACAAAATTTCTTCAGCACAAAAATAATTTCCATAAGTTCAGTGCAGATGTCCATGCGGAGAACCTCTCCTCTTCAGAGAACAGGAGAGCACCAAGTATTTCTGAGACCTGCATTGGCCCCTCATGAAGGTGTTTAGTTAAACATCCATGTTTTTTTATAGTCTCCTCAGAATTCAGGGATATGGTTGCAAGGCCTCTTTATGTGCTATAATCCTGGCACTACTGACTGGCTTCCTGCCTAAGTTGCAGGATCAGACATCTGAGATATCAGTGGAGACTGGGTTGGTTGCCACTTAATGTGCTCTCTGTAGATGAGAACTTACTTCAGGATTTAAACCTGTTTGGCTGCTTTGCAAAACATGAGAAAATTTTATCATTTTGAGAATGTTCTGTGTTTAGCAAACTGTGGAGAAAAGTAAAATATTTATTGTGGTTTGGAAAGCGTGGTCATTCTGTAATGTTGAGCATGATAGATCACAGGCAGTAAAGCTCAGCAAAAAAATGCACTGTTATTCTTCTTGTAGCTATAAAGTATAATGCAACACTGGATGCAGATCTCCAGTCCTCTAGAGTGACTTCTAGAGGATTGTTCAAAGAAAATAATGAAAGGTACATGCAGAGGGATCTTGTGGTACGTCGTGAGAATTGTGTTCATGACATCTTCAGTGTACAGGTAAGTACAATTGCAAGGAGCCTTGTGACAAAAATGATCAAAGGAAGATGCTGATTAATTTTATGTCTGTAAGATGAATTTCATAAATGTTTTAAGTTTCTCAAATTCCCCTGTACTGAAAAATACAGAGTAAGATGCTGATGCCAAAGAAAATAATAACAACTGTTTTATTTAGCACAGCTTCTTAGGACAGAAGAGGCCATTCTTAAATATGTACTTCAGCACTGACATAACATGGAGCCCATAAGAGTCCATAATTTCAATATATTTTAATTTCCCTTTGAGTAGATTCTTCCATAAGGACTAGTAGGTGCAAATGTTTTATCTCAAATTAATAACATTTCAGGTAGACTTCTTATGTATGCTAGCTCTAAGTATACACAAGCTGTTTTTCGGAAAAACAAAAATAAAAAAAAGTTTCCACCTTTCTCTAGAACCAAAGACCAAAGACAGCCCTGAAACCTGCAGTAAGCCCCCCGCATTGTGCTAGGTCAGGTAATTAGAAAGCCAGAGGACTTTGATTCATGCTTTGCTTTGCAATACTTACCAACCAACAAGCTTAGAGCTGAATAATAAATAGGAAAGTTTTCACATCCCTCCTTCTGATACTTCTTTCTTTTATTAATTGCACACCCAAAAAATGTGAGGGAAAATATTTTTGACCTGTTGATTACATTTAGTGTCATTATGGAGCCATGAACTGGAAGAGTATCTACCCAGAACTAAGAAACAGAAGAGATGTGGGGCATATTGTGTTTTAGTGCTGTCCAGGCCCAGCTGCTCTCTGTGATGGCAAAGCAGAGTGGAATAGGGATTTGATTTCTGCAGCCAGGTGAGAAAAGTCACCTGCTGGTGGATTTTGAGAGCCAGCTTCCACAGATGCAGAGTCTGCATGTTCCGTAACCCTAGAAGTGAATGTGATGAATAGAGCCTCTAGGAATCTTTGGAGGAGTTTTATCATGGAAATGGCACAAAAAGTTGTTTAGCAAGAGGAGCCCGCACTAAGCAATCTCACAAAATTATTTTGGTAAAAAAATGAAGTTTTGCACTGTTACTTCCTGCTTAGACCAAGTATTATTTTACTACACCTTATTAATTTACAACAGAATTACCAATGTTACACTATTGGCTGTGCTAACAGCTATCCTCTGAACATGTGTTTTACAGGAACCTTCCGATGCAGTGAATTCCCTTAGTTTGCGCATTGACATTGGCCTTGCGAATCCTGGCTCCAGCCCTGTCCTTGATATATATTCTCCTGCATCTGTGGCCTATAGTGTAAGTATACAGCCTTACTATTAGAAAACGCATGGTTATACATCTGTGCATAACACGTGGCCCCCACAAACACCAAAATGCTACATGCAAGTAAAAACTGGTGTTCTATTGAAGTCACTGAACTGAAAGCAGGTACCTGAGGGTAGTCTCACCGTTACTTTTATACCCTGGAATTCGGAATTCAATGGGCTTTAAATGCCCTTTGGAGGGACTTTCTCATCTGCAAAACTGCAAAACAAGAATGTGCTTCCCCTCAAAGGTGTTTAAGACTTTACTGTCTCTTGATAAATTTAAAGTAGAACACTGTCATTCAGGAATTTTTTTTTTATTTTTTTATTTTTTTTATAGATTCCTTTTATTAAAGACTGTGGTGAAGATGAACTTTGTATCTGTGATCTTGTTCTGAATGTCCAGCAGAAAGGAGATCATGGGTAAGAGCTGAATAAGTGGAACTGGTGGCGTCAGGTGTTTTCTTGGTTTTCGTAAGTTAGTTTGTCTGTAGGCTCTGGAGGAATTTCTAGATGAGAATGCCTTTCTAGTTGAACATCTGCTTATAAACAGCAAAGAAGAAAAAAAAAAAAAAGGATTAGCATTTCTGTCTAACTAGTCAAGGAAAAAAAGGTATGGTATGAACACAGATATAGAAGTAAGGTTCTTGTCAGTGTAGACAAAACCAATTTTTGGTACCCTAGGGATGAGTATACAGTGAGAATTCAGAAGAGTCATGTCTGGCTGGCTGGAGTCAGAAAAGGAAGTGCGCTGGGAGAGCAGCAGCGGCTGTTTCAGTCCCTCCTGCGAGGAGGAGCAGTGGGGATCCTGCATCAGGCTGTGCTACTGGGGAGCAAAGATTTGGGCAGTGTATATTATAAAACCATGTGCAGATACACACGTGCATTTACAGTATGCAGAAAGGCTGCCTTTTCCTGGAGCTGCCATCTGACTCCGCCACCCATTCTCTGCCCACCTTCCCAACAGGGTGGAAACCTTGAAAATTCAGCAAAGTTACTATGCCTGTACACAGTCAAGGTCCCAAACTTTAAGATGACATTAATTCCAATTGCTTTTAAATACCACCATCACAGAGTTTCTCATGTCAAAGGGTTTAGAAAGCAGAAGGTTTATGTGCTCAAAACATAGGAAATGTCTTGCTGTGCTTGTTATTCTTTGTTGGCTAGAGGCAACACAGTATGATACATTTTCATGATCCACAGCTGTTCTAGTACCTCTGTTTACAACAATGAACTTTATTTTCCAACAGCAAACAGCAGTTCATTGTCAGCAGCAAAAACAAAAGACTAACATTCAACGTGAAACTGAGAAATAAAAAAGAAAATGCATATAACACCAGAATCCAGGCTACATTTTCAGACAACTTGTTTTTTGCTTCTTCATCTTTACCGGTACGTGGTACCAGTCTTCATTGTTTCTGTTATTGACAGAGATTTTTCCAGCTACTGAGGAAAAATGATATTTTTCTTTCTGTTAGTGCCTGTCCCAGGAAAGGAGAATGTCTGTGCAAACATCTCTCCCAATTTATTTTCTCAGCTACCAGAATTATTCCCTTCAGCATATCAGTTTATATATATCAGTTTATGAGAGACACTGCCAACTCAACATAAAAGTTGGCAACCTGTTGAGTTTGACCTTACCTCAGTACTTCAGTCATCTTTTCCTCACTTTAGGCCTTGGCACCCACATCTTCTGCTTGACTCCCTACAACATACTTGAATGAAGTTGTTGTGCCACAGGGAATACATATTTGATAAATCAGGCATGCAGCACAGTGCACCTTTAAAGCACAGACTTTGGATCTAGAAATGGTGTTACTGCCAAGGCCTTGTATTTTAGCTGGACAGTTAACCAGATTGAAATGATTGCTATACCAGAAGCTCTTCTTCTAATGAATTTTGTCTTAGAAAAGGAAAACAAAGGAATTTTACAGACTATTTTAGGGAGTACAGTAAATCTTTAATCTGAACTGTTGCTCCCAAACAATTCACGTAGGATGAAATCCAGACTTCAGTGCTTGGCCTCTGCTGTCAGGCTGCTACTGGAGAGGTGCATGATAATACTTGGGAGAAATCCAGAGCAATACTGAAAGGAGAGGAGGGATAGAAGCATTCATCATTGCCTAAGAGCAGCATTTTCCTGAACAGTGAACTGGCAGAAGTACTCCATGCAGTGCTGAGGGTGCGCCTCTACCTACTCATTCTGTTGCACAGCAAAATTACTTGCTCCACTCGTGCCAAAAGACCACACTGGAGCTCGGATTTTCTTCTGCTTTAAAAGTCCATTTGCTTAGAAGTATTTCAGCCTGCAAGTGAAGGTTTTGCCCCAAAGACATGCCCGTTTCAAAGCTGAGAATGTATTGTTTTTTTGTTGTTGTTTTTTGCTTGTTTGTTACCAGAGTATAAATCATGAATGGTGTCTGGTAGGGATATGTTTAACAAAAAACAGTACATTTTAATGAATCCTTTTCAGTGTGATGATAACTGGCTATGGTCTATGAGTTTGTCTTTCCTTTGATGCAAGATAATGATATGCTAAATTTTCTACAAAGTAATGAATAAACTCTTATGTATTGTAGACTTTCTGACAAAAAATATGATAGTGTTCTCCTCTGCACACTGAATTCTACAGTGAGAGTACTTAACTATCTCTCAGGTCATGCAAATATGACTGCAAAAGTTCTGTAATGACACTGTAAAAAGCACGGTAAGAGTTAATGTAGTAGGTGGCCTGTACTCTCTGGTTTGTACTCATTCTTTCAAGCCTAGCACAAAATTCTCACAAGATCATTACAGCCCACAGAAAGCACACATGACCAGTCCTTATCCTGCCTTTCTCCTGCCTCACTCCTAGCCCTGCCTCTCTTCCCCACTCATCTCATCTTTAGGAATTATTGCTGTAACATCTACTTGTTCTACTCATTAGTGTAATACAGGTCCTGTTGAAGATGCAGATGTGAATTTCCTGTCTTTTCTCGAAAACTGGTATTAACATGACTTTTCTGTTTCCTGTGCAGAGCGATGGGACTGAAGTCTCATGTCAGACAGAAACAGCACAAACTACAGTCATTTGCCAAATAAGCTATCCTGTCTTTCGAACAGGACAACAGGTACAGCGAGCCTATTTAAGTAACCTTGAATGATACCCCAAAGCTTTTTTGTTGTTGTTTTCCCCTAAATCCGCTTGTACTGCCGGTGAGAATTTTTAGATTTCGCAACAGTTAACTTCCCTTTGGGTTTCAGAGGCACTAAAAGAAGCAAACTAAGGGCTAAACTTTTGTGACCAAGCTACCAGATTAAAGGAGAAAAATGCTCTAAAGCACACTCCTCTCTGCCCCTGGATCCCGAATTCCTCTGTAGCTTTATAACTCTTGGAGAGCAAAGGCTGGGCACAGGAGCTAAGAGCAGCCAGGCGTCGTGCGTAGCCTCTCTGGAGCTCAGCACAATTCTCTCAAACCTCTACTGCTGAGTGAAGCAGGGGTAGCTCCTCTCCTGCCCTGTGCATCTCATTTCTGCAAAGAAGCACTGTTGCTTCTAGAGGAGAGGGGTGGCTTACACAGCCCTAGGACAGATTGTATATCCCTTTTCTCATATATACCATATCAGGATATCCCTGGTTTTATGGAACTTTATCTGTTCTTCCTCTGGGGAAGAACAGAAATAGGCTTCCAGCCTCTAATATAGTCAATTGGAGCAATAAGAAACTTTCCAGAGATAATATAAACATGACATTCTGCAAAACAAACAACCAGGGGAAAAAAAAAAAAAATTAGGTATAAAAAGCTAGTTTGTGCTGAATTTTTAATGGCATTGGTCAAAGTGGATCTGTTGGAATGAACGAAAGAAAAGAGTAAAGAAAAAGCTTTTGTCAGTGCTGGTGTTTAAAAACAAGGGACTTAAGCAATCCAAAGACCTTTTGTTGCAGCTTGTAGCTAGTTACATATCATTTAAAAATGCAAATAGCTAATGTTTGCATAATGATGTGGATTTGTACATAAAAGAGAGAACAAAGCAATTCTGTAGTATTAGAGATTACTGAAATAGTACAAAGAAATAGGAGGATTCAGTTACAGAGCACAATTCCAGATGTTTGCACATATGAATAAGTATGTTGCTCTTGCTAGTGCTTTTGGTGTTCTATCATCTCATTTATATGTGTTCCTTGTCTCTTCCATAGGTATCTTTTGATATTAGTTTTGATTTTAACCTGAAAAATCTTCATAATATGGCAGTTCTCAGTTTTCATGCATTGAGGTAAAGTACCTAATTTTATGAAAGCGAGTTTTAATACTATATTTACACTGTATAAAATAATATTATAACACCTGATTTAAATGTGTTTTATTGAACAGCGAAAGTAAGGAAGAACAAGAACTGGACAACCAGCTCAGCTTATCAATTCCTTTGCGGTATGATGCAGAAATTCACTTCACAAGGTATGCTGAATAATGGAGTCATTGTCATTTTTTCGATGGCATTAGAATATAGCAACAGTCTTGAAAGACCACTGAAAACGTAGTGGAACCTTGTTTTCATTTTGGAAGTCATAAGAAATTCTCACCTTGTCAACAATAGCAGAACTTTATGTTCTTCCAATAATCTTACATGTAAAAACTTACAGAAAGTGTAGTAAGAAATCATGGATCCATGTTTACCATTGTACAACAGGGGATCAGATGCTCACATAAATGGAATCTGTATAAAACCCAAACACTGCTTGTGGTTTTGATAACAGAATTAGTATATGCTATACATCAGGATGGGTCTCTGGTCTCAAATGTTAGTGAAGTTGGATCAATTCTGGGGTTAAACAGATCAAAACTGAACAAAACAACAATAAAAAGAAATAAAGTCTCCCAGTTCAAATTCATGCTTCTCTCAGCAAAGAAATCAAAAAAAAAAAAAAAAAAGACATAGTTGTTGAAGCTGGATAAAAAATATAAATGATATCAATGCTTGCTAGCAGTTTGAGATAATGACTTGAACAAAAACCTGCAGTGGCACATGATGGATTTCCCTTTGCTGCAGCCTCCCTTTCTGTCCTCATCCTACCTGCCGTGGCAGTGGGAGCAGCACACCCCGCTTTGCCGCATGCCCAGAGACTTTGCTCACACCTACCTCTTCCTGGCATCAGCCCTTTCCCTTCCCTTTGGAAGGCAGGTCAAGGCTGTCATGTGAGGGATGCTTTACCCTGAGAAGCGCACTTTGTAAGGAGAGCCAGTTAGGCAGGGAGAGAAAGACAGACAAATATCCCTGTAACACTGATGTTGATTTCATGACCTTGAAAGCTCGTATCTTCAGCCCTTGAAACATCTAGTGATTTGGGATGCATTGAAACAGTAATTAATCCATTAATGTTCCAAACAAGAATAATTCCAGTTACAGTTTAACCCAAATTACAAATGAAACAAAAATACACTGGTTTGACTCTCAGTTTAAGATAGGCTACATTACTTTCCATCAGAGAAAAGATCTGTTTATCTTTCCCAATTGCTGAACTTCTGGGATAAGATACATGTAATTATATTTGATGCACTTAGTTACCAATTGTTGGTGAAAAAAATGCTTTTTCATTCCAAAACATTCCAAAATCCGTAAACATAAACTGGTAGAAAATAACCAGCAATTAGTCAAACAATGGCAGAAGTGTGAAAAAGAGGAAGCTGCCTAAAAAATGCACAAGAGCAATGAATTTAGGAAATGAATAGTCAAAACCACCGTAATCACAAGAACTGCATGCAATGACCTGAGCTGGAAAATGGACCACAGTATAGAAGCTGATTTTAATAACCTGCTTTGCAGCAGCAGTTTCAAAATATCCTAAGGCCCAACGTTCACCACAGTTGGGTGCACCAGTTCTAGTCTTGCAGAAATTTTCAGAATTTTTTTTAGTTGCTGAGAAGCATGTATTTAGGTCAGCCATGCAAGTTCTTTCTATTCCCTGGGAAAGTCACATGATACAGCAGAAGAAGAGGGTTTGTTATTCAAGTTAGCAGCAGCACACAGACTACAGAAGCATCTGAGTAGGTGGCTATCACACCAACTTAAGTAGTAGCTTCTTAGGAATTTGAGATGGTGTAAACTTGAATCAGCAAATTTAATTTAGCTGAAAATTAAGAACAGAAACTCAGTGCTTCAGAAAAGACCTGGCAGAGAGCCTACAGAAAAGTTGCTCAAGGAAAAATAGGGTTTCAAATTCAGGTGCATCTCCTGAAGTATGAGAAAATGCAATTTCACATGCAAGTCAAGGCATGAAGGAATCTCTACAGTCAGAAAAATGTTTTAGTTATTCTTGGAGATTAGCCAGTTTAAAAGAACTGAAGAAAGTACACATTAAGCCAACGTATGATTTTAAATGCTTTCCTTGGAGTTGGCTCATTTATACGCCCTCTAACACTTAGGAAATATCTGACTGGAGATAGTTCCTTCCTGAGGCAGGTAATTTAGCAAATAACTAACTTTTATATTACAAGGGTTGAGGAAAAAAGTGTAATCTTGCTGGAAAGAGGCTTTTCTAGCAAAAAATCTCCTAATCTGGGTTTTCAGACGTGGGAATCAGTCTTACCAGTGACTTCCGCAAGAAAAGGAAGCTGATACTACGTATCACTACAGTATGGAAGAGCACAACTGATCGGGAAGCACCTCTGTGAGACAGCACACAGGTTAATTTGGAATTGTACGCGCAGATATGTTACCCAGATTAAATGGGTAAAGATGGTAAAGATGCATTTTTAAACAGAAGAGATTTGCACTTTGTGGTACATTAAGAGCTGATGCAGGAGTCATGATACCCTCTGCTCTCCTTGTTAACTCACACCCCAGCTTTTTTTTTTTTTTTTTTAAACTGATCAAATAAGCTTCCTGTAGGATGAAGATCAGAAAAATTACAAGGAACACATGGATGTAATTAACTACGCAGGGACGCTTTTGTTGTCTTTGAGCATGGTCTCACCTGGTTGAGCCCCTTGAGCATCCACAGACCCTCACACCATATTCTTGCATCACATACATGTACTTTCATGATTTAGTGGACTGCAGCCACCTTCACATTACTTTGGAAATTCTGAATGAAAAAAACATTAACAATAAAGGAAGTGGCCCAGAGGAGACTGAGGGCTGTAAGATAAGTGCCATGCACAGAAACGGTGCTGTGTGTGTTTCCACACCCAGGCAGAGGGGAAACAAACCCACCTGTACGTGGGGCATTATGGCCAAAAGTCAAGATTTCTGCCTGGGAGAGGAGCTTGCAGTAGGGTGCTGAATGCACTGTGGTGTGCAGGAGGCTGAGCAGAGACTCCATCTCATGCTGCCCTGCTGTCTTCACAGGCGTGCTCTGCTTTGGGCTTCAGTATAGTGCTTATTTTCTTCACCAAATTTGTAAAGTTCCAACAGTAGTACAAATGACTGATTTTTCCTGTGATTATACTTCTGACCTGCTTCACAAACTTAAAACAAACCAAAGCACATCCAGTTGCATATGTTTTCAAAGTAGCTGCCAAACTGAAATGTATTGTTTTATGGTTGTTAACCAGGCTCGCCAACATCAACTTCTATGAAGTATACTCTAGTCGTAACATTCCTTCCACTGTGAATAATTTTGAAGATATTGGCCCCACATTCAACTTCTCAGTTAAGGTTAGTAAGTGTTTCTGGTTCTGGTTTGAGAAGCTGCCTTACCTCCTCCTGCGGCTGGAGTCCCAAAACTTAGTTGAAAAAACACTTCTGATTTCACTGTCTGATTTTGGTGCTTTTGAATCAGTCAAGTAGGGAAAAAAATTACAAATAGCTGGGGGATAAACACTTGCAGTCTTTATGAGGTCAAAGATGAAATTTGCACTTCATGGGTGAGTAGAATGGTGGAGGGATTGGTCCTTCATTGTTTACGTATTTGAAAGATGGTTAATGTTTAACTTCAGGCCAACTTACACTATTTGTTCACAGAACCTATTTGTCTTCTGTTGGCTCGATAAAGGAAAACAAGTCTTTGCAGGCTTGGACTTTGAAATTTGAAGTTTGGCAAGGGTTAAGTGCTCAAACCAGATGCAGGAGCTAGCCAGATCACAGTATTCATTACATACCTCAAAAACACTTAGGTCCAAATATGAGATGTGGAAGAAACTTAAATTATGTTCCATTTACATTCCTGTAACTGCTGCTGTAAAGGCCTATTGGCTGTGGCAGAATGTTTGCTCTTCAAACAATATTTCATACATTTAATAAGAGCTTTGCTAAGGAAACAGACAGGGACCTGAAGCTATACAGTACACTGTCCATTATGGCATAATGTCATTATTTACCCTAGTAAATGTGACAATACAAAACACATTGATGCAAAAGGAATCCAGTTCTATCATAATCACCCCTGATTTCTGATTTTCTTGTTACACCAAATAATTTATGTGTATGTAAGCATTGCTACCTGAATTAACTGCGAGTTATTTGTTTTGCAGATAACAACAGGAAGTATTCCAGTGAAGATGGCATCTGTGAAAATCCGTCTTCCAGAGCTCACCGACAAAGACAACCCCCTGATGTACATAACAGCAGTTGACACAGATCAGGTGAAGAATCACGTTTAACCAGCACCATATACATCAGTAATTTCCTTCATCTTGTGTCTGAGATTCAGAGAATCTCTGCCCTTTCTGTACGCTGCTTCCTTACAAGGGGATGGGGGAGGACCACAGCATCAGCTGTACACTAGTCTAGTCCTTGGCAGATGCCAAGTATCTGTACAGTCCACAGCTGACTTTTCATGTGACCCTGGAACTCTTCAACCAAGTCCTTCTCTAAGCTCCTGGGAAGAGTATAGTAAAAACGGAATTTGGGGATCAGGACAAAGCTTTCAGTTTAATCTAAGGGGGAAAAATTACCATAAGAGCAGTTTAATTCTGATTAAAATACATAGAGTCTATTAGTTTCCAAAATTATCTAGTACTATATAATTCCCAACCTATAATTTCACAGCCACCATATCACTAGAAATATATATTATTATGATGACTATAAACTTTGGACTATGATGTCAACCAATTTAATTCCTGACATCTCTTTCCTAGGCCAGAGGTGTTACTTGTGAAGTTCAGATAAACCCACTGCAAATAGGAAAAAGACCTTACTCTGCGTCCTTCAAGAAAGAGAACTTCAGAGCTTTGAAAGAAATGGTGAGTAAAAGTCAGGTTTGCAGTACAGCAGGACAGGGGTTCAGAGCTGATCCTTACTGCTGTGCCTGTGGGGACAGCTGTGGTGGCTGTGGCATTCCTCACTTGCAGCGCAGGAGTGCCTCCTATGGATGTTCTCACACATACTGCGTCTGCTTTAGAGAGAAGAAACACTGCGTGCTCTTCACTGTGCAAGTACTTAATTTGCAGGCACAGAATAGTAAAACTTTAAACTGGATGTTAAAAGACCATTTGTTAAAGTGTACCTTCTAATGCATGCTGTTGTCTCTCCTTGCTGTTTTCCCTGGAAGAACTGTAAGAATGCAAAGTGCAGTACCATCGCATGCAAACTGGAAGACCTCATGCTGAAGGCAGAGTATTTTGTGAATGTGTCCACCCGGATCTGGAATGGTACCTTTGCTGCTGTAAGTATCACCTGTGTCTGCATGAAGGAACCAATACCCAAGTATTTCCTAGTTCCTTTTTCAAAGTTCATTAAAGAGAACTTTCCAATCTAGAAAGACTTTCTTTTACATTATTGTGTTTTTTTCCAGATTGAAAACTTGAATCAAAAAGTAAAATAAGTAGTGAGGTTGAAAAACGGAGCTGATAACTTTCAGTCCAGCACAAAATCTAAGCAAATGCAGTGATAATACAGATCTTCACAGCTGTAAAAAACATTTTCTGCATCTGTTAAATTCATTTAAGAGGAATTACAGTTTCCACAAAATTCAGCATAGGACAGCAGAGTAGAGTATACTCATTGCCTGGAAAATAATGTTGCTTTTAGTTTTTGAACGTCATAGGCTACATAGTGATCGTTTTAAGTCACATCAAAATATGAAAAGCCTGTTAGTGCTGCCAGTTATATTTGTTAGAGAAGGTGTGGATTTTTTTTTTTTTAATTGACTTTTTGTTTTTATTAGAGTTGGTGTCAAGGAAAGTCCTTGATTAAAGAGGTACAGGATCAGGATGCTTAAAAATATCCATCAATAAAACCTTGACTTTCCCATTTAAAATCATTATGTGTCCTCCAGCATATAAATCATTTTGAATTACCAGACTTTTGAAATGAGACTATGTTGGCTTCTCAGCTAGGCAACCAACCAAACTGTCTTAGAGTCCTAGGTTTGCACAGAGCATCAGGAACATGACGCAGTCTCATTAGTCTGTCTGGCGAGTCTGACGGCAGGTATTGACATTGAACAGCAGGATTGTTGTCAACTTCAGCATTCGTCTCTTAAAAGGAAAAGGTCAGGTTGATAATGTAATACACTTATGCAAGTGTGTGAAGAAAAGCATCTGCCTGTCTTTAAAGATGGTGTTTTTCAAATTAGCTGGGTGAAAAACATTTGTTAGTGTTGACAGATATGCAGAAGGTGGAGACCTGAATAAAGCGTTGCTACCCTCAAAAGACAGTGTGTGGAAACAATTTGTCTACCTCTGGGAGACAGGAAGAGAAGACTGAATGTCACAGTTTTCCTCTCATCTCCCATTTTGTTGTTTTCTATTTGATTGTCAATGTTAAGTGCAAATACCCTTGCAAGCACCCACCAATGCACATTATCAGCCGTGTTATTTACTGGCAATCAATCATTGTCCAAGAAGAGGACAGCCGACTTGCTGGTATCTGCTAAGCAAAGCAAGAAAGATGTGTTTAGGAATCAGCCAGGTGCTCTGAGTCATGCTTAGGTGGGTTTCTACATACCTAGGGACGCAGGACAGACCACTTGGGCAGATGGCCATGGCACAGGCATGCTGTACGCTGCACAGACGGTCAATTCAGTGCATGTCAGTGGTTGTGGACTCACAGTAGTTCATGCTCCCTGTGTCAAGCCCACCATACCTGGCCCTGCCAGTGGCTGTAGGCTTTTTAGAACCAACCACAGAGAAATGGTTGAGGAGGCAAAAGGACAAAGCACTCACTGCTTCTAGAATGGCTGGCGAGTGCTCGCATGAACCTGAAGCTGCTCTCAGTGGCGCTGGGGGAATCAGGCATCGCCATGCCCACAGCACATGGCAAGTGGCACGGGGATAAGAGCAGCATTGAGCTGGCAGTGTCAGCAGGGCCACGCTCCTCTGCCTCTGGATACATTTGCAGAGGAAGTGGTATCTGGCAAAAGGTCCCTTTTCAAATGGGAATTGGCCTAGACTTTTGTTGTCTTTGTTTAAGCTGAGGGCATGATGTCAGAATTTGACCAGTGGAGAGGAACAGATCGTGGTAGGAAAAAATAAACGAGGAAAAACAGAAGCATTGGATAGCGGTGAGGGGGAAAAGAAGGGAAAGAACATCCAATTTCCACTTCTTTCAAAGGCCAGAGAGATTTCTTCTTTTCTCACTGTTATATTTTTCCCCATCTCTTCCCAGCTAGCAGCAGTGACAGCTTTGAAATAACTGTAAAAATGGATATTTCATCAAATTCTTCTATTTTTCTTGAACTATTTGCTAAAGAAGAAAAGCGAGTCATGCAGTTTCATTGCTAATAAGTAAAAATAACAAAATTAAGTCTGGGTTACTGATACATAATTACTTTCATAGACACATTGTCTTGGGACAAATAAAATGAAAGATCATTTTAATTTTCTTAATACTGTGAATTTCTTCTGGTTCTGAAGACTTCATTTCAAAACAGGATAGTTACTTTAGGATGTCTAAATTCTAACAGAGCTGTCCTGTGACAGAGCTTTACAGGTTTGTTTGTTTGTTTAATCTTCTCTTTCAGTCAACTTTCCAGACATTGCAACTCTCTGCAGAGGCAGAAATCAATACACATAACACTGATTTATTTATAATTGGAGAGAACACCCTAACTGTAAGTGATGGATAAGTAGATTTTTTCAACTTCTCTTTTATTGAATTAAACTGATAATATGTAATTTTCAGTGTCATTTAGAAGTACATAGCAAATTACAAGCTCTTGATGACATTTGAGTATGTTGAACTAATGCATCCTTTTGCCTATATACAAACTTCCTTAAGTTACTAAAATGTTTTAATTTCAGCTGACTGCTACGTAAACCAGACAGTTAAAATCTGCAGATTTTGAATACATTATAGAACTATCAGCAAAACTCCATTAAAAACTTCTGAAATTCTTTTAGCATCCTATACGTGAAAAGATAAAAATTTGGACTTCTTTTTCCAACAGAATTAATTATTTTGATAAATGAGCTCTGGGAAACATTTTAGCAAATCTGATCTATAGTCTTAGTTCTGTAAGTGTATTTTGTTTGATGTTTGTAGGCAGATGTTTTGGAGAGATCTCCACAAATATACTTAATCTCATTTGTGAAAGACGGTGGAGTATTTTTGTGTATGGAATGGTTGTAATATGGGCAATGTGGACAGAGCTAATCTCAGGAAAAGTCACCACATTACCTCTTTGCTAGTTTAGAATCTTTTTCCCAAGGTTTCCATCCAATAAGTAAAAACGTGAACAGCACTTGAAGAATACATTTTTGCTATACTATTGTAATGAAAAAAAATACCCTGTTCTCTTGACTTATCTAGAAAGTAACACTCCTCCATTTGCAAGACTAAGTTTAGATTGACTTTTACAGGATTTATCAGCCTCTTTCATCCATGAAAAAAATAATCAAGGCCTTCGAAGAGCAAAATACAACTTAGCACGGGACTCAAATATCTGTGAGAGTAGGTAGTGTAGTCCATTCACAGGCAATGGAAAATTCAGTTAAGTATGTACCAAGACAGTTACTGATTGACCTATCTCAAAGTGGAAATAAGGCTATATTTCAGTACTATTTTTGTCATTATTTTCTCATGGATCATTCAACTCTTTGTAAGGAACCCCTAAATAGATCCTTTTGTATCCTGTGAAACCTCCAATCAATCCCTGAAGAAGGAAAGGGAAATATATGTGTAGGCCTGGAAATAATGCCACGTTTTTGCAGAAAAATTACTTTTCTGTGTTTGAAGTGTGCTGAGTGTGTCCGCTTTATGACATGATATTATTTCTGCTAGGATATGTAACCCATTAGCATACAATACAAATATTCCACTTAATTGCACAGGCTTTTTAGGTAGCTCATAAACCACATATAACTGGGTATTCTTCCACAGTTGGACCGTGATACTAACCAAATTTACATTTGCAGCATTGCTGTTGGTGATTTTAGGAGCACCAGAATTTAACTACTTAAATGACTCTTGTTTAAGTCAGTTTACAAATAAAAGGTAGTTCCTAAGCCAGCCATTGAAACATCTGCAGGTAGGACTACTACAGCTCTGAGGCAGTGACTGAGCAGACTGTGAAAGTTATCCACAGGGTTCCTAAGAAACACACCGTTTTTCAGTCAAGTTTACGGTCTATCTTTACTCGATACCTCTTGCCCTGTGAAAAGTCTTGGCAAATGTGCCAGCTGGTGAAGAGCGGTGTACCGTACACCCTCCCTTGGGCAAACAGTTTCCTTTGCCACTTCAGCGATGGAGCAAGTACCCAACACTGCACACACTGCTTGGCAGGCCAGAAGTGGTACCTACTCTTTGCCCCTTTATGCTTCCTTTGGAATGGGACAATGCAGTAGCGATCTGAGTTTTTTTCCTACTTACACTGCTATTTTAGACAAGCAACTCGGGGTGGTAGGATTAATCCAAATTAGTATCTGCATTAGATATCCAGAAGAGAATTAGCACTCCTGTAAATCCTAATCAGTAGAAAGAATAGGTATTTTTGAGATGCAATTCATCTCATCTTAAAGGTGATGCTAAAAATAGGTAAGACAAATTATGCCGTAAAAAAAGCCTATCCTTCTCCATGGGAAGTCAAGGGCTATATTTTATATATAAGATTAGATGAGGTGAATTCCAGCCAAGGTGTCTTACTGACCACAGTTTGACTTTAAGGAAGACATTTCTTCTTAGGCAGAGATTTGCCATTCCAGCAGTGCCACTTCATTGTTAATCTAATGGAGAAAGCATTACTAGGCAAACTGCACATAGGAATGAGATTTTTTTTTTTTTAATTTGGATGAGCTGGGTTGCCATGTAATCAAATTAATTAATATTACCTTGTGATGCTAGGTGGGGAATCTGCTTGATATTTTTGCGTAAAAGCTTTCAGATTTTTTTCCAAGTTGGGAAAGACTGCCAGCTGGAGGACAGAACATTAACCTGCTGTAATCATCATTATGGCTATTCTGTTAGAAAATACCTAAAGCCAGCCTGCCTCAGTGAAATGAATACATATAGCCACACCTAACACAACATTAGAGCTTTCCAGCAGAAAAGACTTAAATCACTGAGATGTCAGTTCAGTGCAAGTTTCCCAGAAAGCTTAAGATTAAATTACACCAGACAAATGCACTGAGCAAGCAACCCTGAGAAAGTAAACTGACATGACTTCTTTTATCATGTTTCAAGAAGGAAAAAAATCTTCATGCTAAATGCATGTCGTTCCAAGCTTAAATCAGAAGATTTGACAGTTCATAAATATTACAGCAATATCTCCCTGAGCAACTACATTATATATAACTATACAGTTGGTCATACTCAATGCAACTAGATATGGTATCACCTGAAAATGAACTTCCAGACACTGTATGCTGTTCTGTGAGCACTCTGATACTGCTCAGGAAGCACAGGTGTGCTAGAAGCACTCGTGTTTGACCCATACATCTTACTGCAAATTTATAAAGTTAACTCATGAGAACACAGATTAACACGAGAAAACTAACAGGATTCATGGTTCCAGGAAGGTAGGAACAGCAAACAAAGGAGACAGAAGTGGTACTTGCCAGTCAAGAGGGAAGAAATTTCAGCAGCCACAGAGACTGCATGGTGGTGTCTGGCCTCTGTGACTAATATTGCCTCCTACAGCTGCCCACCCCAGATAATGGACTCTGAAAACACTCAGTTGGAAGTAGTTCTTCTCTAGCTGATGCAGCAGAAGTCCTTTTTGAGCAGATGAGGCTCTACACAAGACTATTCCCAACCAGCATTTAAGCATCTCTGCTTTACCTAGTGGTAGGGTGTCCATGCACTGTGGGGATAACTCTGAAAGACCTCTTGTTACTGGAAAGGCAGAAAGGTGAAATGAAGAGATTGCTTCTCTGCCTGTTGTGTATGATCAAGAGTGATGAGGGCCACTAATCTTTAAGTGGCACTGCCCTGTGCTACTGTGGTGCAAGCAGGTGCCTGTGGACACCTGTGAAAGGGTTGCAATTGCCTGGTGTGTTCCAGTCATTGATCCTGGAATGCAAGCAGCACAGCTATTCTTGGTAAGTGCTTGGATTACAAATTCTACTTTACATGCAGTTAACATTAACCCCTAATGTACAATCTCTCTGCTTTCAGATCCCAGTTACAATAATGAAGCCAGATGAGAAAGCTGAGATACCAGTTGGTGTTGTGATTGGCAGTATATTGGCTGGACTCCTTTTGCTGTTAATATTGGTTGCTGTTTTATGGAAAGTAAGTATGTGTTTATATTCTTTAAAAGAAAAGCAGAAAGGGATAAATACATTTGGGCTATTTTCTTTGGAATCTCTCTTCACTAGTGCTGAACAAAACTGCACACGCAGTTTGGTAGAGAGAGTAATACTGCACTGGCATTGCACCTTTGATGGGAGCATTTAGCAGTGCTTTTAAAATCAAAATTCTGAAATGTCACCAGCGAAATTGGCAATGTGAAAATAATAAATGGGCTGCCAATGGCTCAAAACGAGGGCAGAGGCATTTTTGTCTTTTGATGCTGTCTGTCTCCCTCCACAATTCACCAGCTGGACTCTGAACTCTCATATTTTCCGTGGGTAAGGCTGGGAAATAGAAGCAAGGAGAGGATATTCGCTGGACAGACAAAAAGAACAGAGTAGAGTGAGGGCAAAAAGTGGTTTGCAAAGAATACCTAAATAAAGTGGGGGAGGGAAAAGTTTTTGTATGTGCCAGCACATTGGTTCTTGAAGGGCTCCCTGGCACACCAAGGCAGGCTAGAGATCCCTCTATCTTGGCAGGGAGTCAACTGGCTACTCAGCACTGCTATTTTGTCATTTTTTGCACCAAGCAGGAGTTTAAGGCGCAACTCTTTTCACTTTACAGTTAAGAATCAGCTACAAATCAAACACTCTATGTGTGTGCATGCACACATCATGTGTCTCTACCATCATACTATTTAACTTAACGGAGAAATATATTTATTGATGACTGATTGTGATGGTGTTATTTTAATACTTCTCACAGCTTGGCTTCTTCAAGAGACAGTATGAAAAAATGACACAGGATATAGAAGATATCGATGAAATTACAGAACTCACAAAGGACAAAGACTGAAGATGAAGAGTTATGTGGATAAAGAGAGGAGATCTGAGCCACCAACAGAAGTTGTGATCCAATCAGTTCTTCAGCTAGAGTGCCTTAAAGCTTAATAACATTTACACATTTTTAATTAAAGTGTCTTTTTTATAGATGAAAACATTTTACAGATACTACTCTATTATAAGAGTAACTGCAGGACAGTTTGTTGGGGTTTTTTTGTTTGTTTTTCAAAAAATGATTTATAGTGCCTTTTCCTGTATATTTTTGCCTTTCAAACAAATTTAGCCCTTAGAACTGGCAGGTCCGGAGTTTACAGTAACATATTGTGCCAGCACCACTTCTCCTGATCCACTGCAGAGTGAAACAGAGCAATTTATTTCAGATTATTGTGGAACAGCATCAGTTCATAATTCAGTTGACAAGTACCATATGTGTAAAGGACACTTTCTATTAAGTTCATGATGAATGTGTGGTGAATACCACTTCCAGACTGGGAGAAGAAAACTCATTTTTTCATTGATTAGCTCCATCCTTATTGTTTTAGAGGAATGATTTGCACCACCAAACCTTTCTCTTAACTAATCTATGAAGTGGGAACTGTGTATGAAGATGTCTGTGTGTGCTGTAGGACAACAGGACAGGCATACTGTTCCAAAAGATCACAATATTCCTTGCACTAAGGTCACAAATTACTGAAGTATACTGTTTTTGCAAAATATTGCCAAATGATGCATATAACTGCTTTTTGCATACTGTCTCTGAGAAGAAAATATGAATTTTATAACCACTTATACCATGTTCTCTGCCATGTTATGACTGGTTTTCGAATTTCAACTGGAGAAGCACTACCAGCACTGTTACACTGGGCAAAATAGGGACGAGAGTCAAGATCTTGCCTTTAATTCTGTACTGGAAGACTTTGCAAAACCAAGAGCATGAAGTGAACTAAAGGGGATAATGACTGAGGAAGTATGCACATGTTAGGACAAAAGACAGTGAAGCTCTAAGCTCTGTAAATTGTGTACTGCATTCATTTCTTTAGCATTATCAGTGTCCTCCAGGAGACCAAAGTTCAGTATGACCTACTTACCTGTTGTGTTTTATCTGGTCCCATGTCTTCATGTCTTGAAGAAGTTAACTTATATTTTATACAGTAAAGTACTGTAGTGCTCTAGAAGGAGCTGTGAGCACGCTTGGGTGACTGTGTAAGTTACACACGATTTATCACATGCTGGCTAGTTTTAATGAAAGCTCAGTCTTACAGAGGCCCATGTTGTAAGACTGGTAACAGTCAGGGCACTTGGCCTTTTGTCTGCCTTTCACTGTCACGGCTGGCAGTTATACACATATTCAGCTGTGAGAGAAGATGCGTGTGTTGTCTTTATGGATGCTGCCATCCAAGTAAGATTCTTTCTGACTCCAGATGATTTACTTGAAGAGTAAAACATTTAAATGCGCCTGACTCAGAACCCGAGGTCATGTTTTCCTTCCCCGAAACCTGGTTTGTAAATATGGTTAGACACCTTTCAAGTTATTTTCTAAGGGACTTTTCAAAAACTAGACTTGAGCACATTTGAAAGTTTTATTGTCTTTTTTAATCAGTAATGAGTAATTAGTCAGGAGCCAGCCATCTCTTTGGCAAATAACAGCTTCATCTGCAGTGACAGCTGGATTGTGTTCAGTGTAATTTTTTGTGTTTTGGATTTATTTTTTATCTACAAAAGGTTACACATTTTGGGGTGGAGGGTTTTTTTTTTTTTTTCCTTAACATTCTGAAAAATAATCTGGATTCTGATCTTGACTGTCAAACAAGATTGTTGCCATTAGCTCATCAGCTGAGTTTGTGACCAAAACCATTAAAAAGTTAAATAATAAAAAAAAAAAGGTAGCCACTGTATAGATCTAAAGAATACGGTCCTGAGTTATAGTTATGAACTTTTAGAGGAGACAAATGCTCTAAAAAGTAAAGATAAAAATTTGTCTGCCTCAATTCTAGTACGAACTTGTGAGGAAGAAAACAAAATCCTACACCTATATGCGTGAGAAGCTCCTACCTAACGAGAGTCATGCATTCCAGGTCACAGAGGGAATTTCACAATAGAGCAGATTGTAGCATCTTTCATTTCCGGTGCTGCTTGCACCACAAATGACATAGGCAGTCAGGCAGACTTCCTTCTTCCACCTTAGGTGGGAGGTACAGGTCAGTATCTGACATCTAGCTTCTTGGGTATTTAACAGTTCATCAGTTGGGCAACAGTGACTCAATTCACTAGTCTACACTGGGTTTTATTTTGTCCCAGACAACAGGATTCCCCCCAGTCCTGGAAATAATACTTTTCCCAAAATAAAGGGAAGGCATAGCAATGCTAAGGTTTTGTATCCTAACTTCAAGTTACTAGTTTTATTTTTCTGTTATGATTAATACTTACATGGCTAGTTCAGTTTTTGTAATGGGTGAGTTTACTGCACTTTTAAGTTGGCACAGCCACAAATAATGCTGGAAATATTATGTATATTTTGTATTATGTTTTTGTTAGTTTTACTTTTTTAAAACAGCATGTTACAGATGAAATAATATTCTGAAATGCTGGGCTTCAACATGCGCTTCTGTTTGTGCCTGCAGCAAGAGAAGTCACGAATACGTTTAACAATCTCAGGTTATATCTGATTCCGGTCTTGAATCTAGCTGTTGACTTCTTGAAGTACTAGAATCAAGTCCAAACTCAGAGTTAGTTTAGACTTGGGATGAACAGGAGAGTTTATAAGCAAACTGACTTCTGAAAGCTAGCATGTAAGCTCTATGGGAGCAGGGACTGTATCTCTGTGGTGCCTACCTGAGGGCCTAATAGCGTTACTACAATAAAAACAAGAATACTGCTGAACATAGACTCATTTATTTTTAAACAGCACCCTAAAGAAAGAAATGCTACTGAAAAAGTAATACATAAAATGGGGCCAAAGACATCATTGTTCCAGCAGCACACAACAAAAACCCTAAGGGGATGACTCTGCTAGGTATACAAAGAAGCTGCACTTAAAATCTTGTAGATTATAATCATGAGTATTACACTACCAGTAAGCTATATTGTACTACAAGTCAGTTCACATTAGTGCAAAATAACTATATTTGGATAGCTCTGAGTGCAACTACATCGGTGATAAAACCTTACCAGGGCCAGGCCTTCCTATACACATCTAGTTATCTTCATTGGCATCTAAAATTATCTTCTACCAGTCTCAACCCTTGCATTCATATACTGCTGTGGCTTTGCCACGTTCAAAATACTCAAAAGCTATTGTAATTAGCCCATAGGGAAAGGAGGAGGTACCATTCCTGATATCCTCCACCAATTGACTTCCAGAAGAGAAAAAGGAGAGGGTGTAATTGTTAACACTCTCCAAGAGATAGTTCCCAAAGCAGAGAGATGATAGCAATGCAGGGCCCAAATACCACATTAGGCTTAAGGCCAGTGCTTCAGAGCACACTGAACTGAAAAAAAAAAAAAGCACAGCCTTTAACAAGCTCTCAGATCTGATTCAGATCTAATATATAGCAAGAGGGAGAACATGGCACGGATCACACAAAACATGATCACATGGAAAAATATTAAGAGCAAACCAGGTAACACCATGACTAGCAACAATTAAACAAGTATGATAATTGTAATTTCCTTCAGAAGTGCCCTGGTCAAATCTATTTTATCTCAACCCTTTGACCCCATGTTGGGCGCCAAAAAGGACTGGTGGTTTTACCCTGCTGGGCAGTTAAACTCCACCACAACCACTCTCTCACTCCCCCTCCTTAGAAAAAAGAAGAGAGGAAGAAGAAGGTATGACGGAAAGAAAAAAAACTCACCAGTTGAGATAAGGATAATTTAAGGGAAAACAAAAAGGGAGGAGAAAAAAAAAAAAAAACAAAGGCCACACAGAAACTAAGAGAGAGAAAAAAATATTTCTCTATTTCCCATCAACGAGCAGCGTTCGGCCACATCCTGGAAGCGGGGCCTCAGTACGCGTAGTGGTTTTTCAGCGGGACAGACATGTTCACAACGAGAGCCCCCCTTCCCCTCCCCTTCCCCAGCTCTCCCTGCTGCGCGTGACATCAGGCGGCAGGGAATACCCCTTGGGTCGGTTCAGGTCAGCTGCCCTGGCCATGTCCCCTCCCCACCTCTCGCCCACCCCGGCCTACTGGCTCTGGGGGGGCTGGAGAGAGCCTTGATGCTGTGCCAGCGCTGCGCAGCAGCAGCCAAAGCACTGGTGTGGTATCGGTGCTGCTCCTGCTGCAGGTGCAGAGCGCAGCGCTGCACGGGCTGCTGTGGGGGAAGAGAACCGCATCCCCGCCAGAGACAGTACAACTTCATGACTACAAACTTTAAAACTTTCATAATACAGAATCAAATGCCCCTACTCCTAAGGCACAAGACTCCATCTTTCACCAAGTCTCAGCATTTTGCAGAATTGAAAACCAGATTCCTTATATATTGACTTGTATTACTTCTCATATCCAAAACTGGGGTGCAACAAAAGTTTGCACATTAAAGAAAATGTACAAAAACACATTTTGAAATCCATAGTTAATAACCCCAACTATTTATTACTTTTAAAGATAATAAAGTGTACATAATTCACATAGCCTCAGAGAAGCTGAGTCTTATCTTTTTTTAAGTCAACCTTTCTGCCCTCATTTATGATTTATTTTTCAGAGGTACTCAGTCACAGGCTTTGGTGTGCTAACAGTTTTAACAATGTATTTACCTCATTTTCTCAAAGTAGTAGAAATAGAACTTTTAAAACAGAACTGCTATCAAAGTATATGAGGATACTAATTTTTGCAATACTTCATAAGATCAAACTGTGTGTGCTTTTTTTTTAAAAAAAAAAAAAAAAACAGTCCTAAGGTATTCAAAGAAACACTCCCAATTTATAGTCATCCACCTATTTTCAAATACCTCCACAGGACAACGCTTAATGGAAGAGCCCAAAACTGACTTTTCAGAACTTGGAGCAGAGTTGTTTTTGTTATACTCCATTAATAGTTAGTTTTAGTAGTTTCCTCTTTCCTATGGTTTTGATGGAACAAATGAATACGTTAGCATGCAAAACTACAAATTCCTTGAACAGCAACAGGAAAAGTGAGCCGAAAGAAAAGCAAGGAGTTTAGTTTAAAGTTGAGTAACTTAAAAGACTAAGTCCAACAGTTGCAGCTTCATGGGTTACAGTAGAAGTGAGCTCCTGTATTTTGCAGCAGATGGAGCCTGGTGCAGCGTTGAGGTGCTCCCGTGTGGCTGTCTGCCCACACAGCTGTCCCTCTGCTGCCATCTCCTGGGTAGGAGCTTCTTCCATCATCTACGTTTTCATATTACATTTTCATAATATTCATCAGTCTGAGCTTCTCTTGAGAACAGGACAAAATGAAAGCTTTTGAGGCAGGAAACTCTTAAAATTATGCAATGCTGATATACAGACATCCTGCCAGACAAAGGGAACAGTGTATTCAAACACTGCCAGCCAAGACCAAGGACATTTGATTCAGAAAGACAAATTCTCACTCTGAAGACACATGCTTTGCCCCCAACACACATCTTGTCTTGCAGATTGCTACACAAGTTACAGATTTACCCTCTGGCCTAATGCGTCTGCTCCCAGCAACATCTGTCTCCACCTGGAGCCACCATCTCTACAGCATGCGGAGCCACATCTGGAAGAGCTGCAGTAGGGTGGGACTACCCTCCCTTACAGCCAAGGCACAGAAACAGGTGGACTCACCCCAGAAAGCCAGGACTGCATTTTATATTGATCTGCAGCTGCCTATTGCCCAGCTTGCAGACCTCACCAGAACACAAGGTAGTTTTCATCCAGTAGCTTAGTTCTGTGAAACCAGGACATGTGCAGCCACATCCTTCCCTGACATGCAGTCAGAATCAGCTGGGGTTCAACCCCTGGTCTGGAAATTTGGAAGCACTTCTTGGCCGCTCCAGACACAGCCTTAGGCAGCTATCTTAGAGGAGAGTAATTAGCCTTCTTAAGATAGTATCTCCCTAGCAGAGAGGGTAGCCCTACAGAGGGAGCCTGAAAAACAAGCTCAGATAATGTACTTAAACTTCAGTGAGATACATTTTACCTCTAATTATGCACATCATCCCTCCTAGGGGCTTTTCCATTTCGCTTTTAGATGCCAGCTGAAGAACCCAAAGTTACACAATACTGATGCATCATTGTTCCAGAACAAAGGAGTACTTGCCTCATGCACAGCTAGGGACACAAAATGACATTTCATTGTTTTGACCATGGCAGCGTACACACATTGTAACACTCGGTTGTGACTCAGTACAACATCTCTTCCATTCATTGTTCCTGGTCACTGCGGGGAAGTACAGCATTATTCTTTCTCTTCTTTTCTGCGCCCTCCTTCCCAGCTGCATTGCTGATGGGGAAGGTGCACTTAAGGTCACCCTAGATAAATCTTGCAGGAGACTGCAGCACTAGAGAAGTACTAGTGCAACACAGTGATTACATCTGCCCCCAGCCACAGGACCCCAAGTACAATTTCACTGCTAAATACCAGTTTTCCCGCATCAAAGCACAGCTGTGGTATGCAACCACTGCACAGGTTTTACTTCACTCATAAACCATCCACTACAAGGCAAGTTAGCCATTTATATGAAATTAATAAACTAATTAGTTGCATGGTAACAGCAAACAAATTAACATGGAAAAAAATGAATACCAAAAATAGGAAACTATTAGTGTATTAGTTTGCTTTTGTTCTTTTTCTTTTAAGAACAAAAAGAATTACTTGTCTGAGGAAGTGATCTGTAGTCAGGATTCTGTACAATTCCTGGCAAAAATGACACTCAAATAACAGAGGCCTTCTCTCCAACGTCTAAAGCAAAAGAAAATGCAACCTTGAACTTGTTCAGCTCTGCCTAGATAATAGGGCCCACATGGTTTGGAGGCTATGTACGTGCATGCACGCAAGGAGCAGCTGCTTTCCTGCAGAGGAAGACCTTGCTTCCACTGAGGGAAAGCACAGCAGTAAGCTAATAAGCACAGTTTAACTGTGCCTATATCTGAAATTGTTTGTTTCGTTAAGGTTTACTTAACCTGGATACAGTAGCCATCGCTAAGTATTAAAACTGATTGAGATAACTGGGGAAAAAAGATCATTGCCTATTTTTCTGGTTTTATTTTGTGCTGCTAGCAGCTGTTTGAAGATTTTTACTGCAGACACAATGAAATGGATTTATACAGCTCAGGCTTAAGTGTTGTGTTATGTAATGATATATAAGCTTCAGCAAGTCATTTTGACTCTCTCTAACTCACTCCTGTTCCCTTATATCTATCTTGTCTAAACCGATAATGATGACTAGACAAAACTGCCACTCAGCGTTAGTAAAAATGCCATACACAATGGCACCTTTAACTCTTAGCACCTAAACACTATCACGGTACAGAACAATAAAAAACAGAAAATGATCTTACTCCTATAAGCAGCCTATAATTTACAGTGAAAGTACAGACAAACATCAGTCCTTTTCTCTTTAAGCAGATTTCAAAACAGTAACAAGTGAAAAACTATTAAAATCATAAATGTGAATTTAAATGCACATAAAAGCTATGCATATATAAACAGCAAAAAATTCAACAGATTTCACTTTTCTTTGAACAATTAATCCATTTGGATGGCTTTGAATCCTAACCCATCTAAGGTTAAACTACTAAAACTAATTAAACTTATTCTTACGGGTTTTTTTCTTTCTGCAGCACCACAAAACTACACAGCCAAAAAACCTCCTTCAAAATTAATATTGTCTAGACATCATTAAGTAGTTACAGGTTTACATGTTCTTGCTAATGCAAGTTTGTTGCTGGTAGAGTATTAGAACTAACTTTGAACCAAAGTCTGTACATATTTTTTTAATGTAATGTACTTACAATATCAGCTGCATGGTAAAAATGTTTCTGTGAGACAGCTACTGGAAAGTAAACCACTACTAAAAAGTCAATAACTCTGGAGTATAGTTTATATTTTCTTCCCTGCCTGTACCAAAATTGTTAATCTACTTCAAGAAGTTTTCATGTTACAACACCATCAAAATAGCATAAAGCTTGGAAACTGAGTCTGCATTCACATAAAATTAAACTCTGCATTTTTTTTAGATTAAAAAAAAAAAATCCAATTGTCCTGTTGTGACCTTTCATGCAGACAGTGAACAAAGACTACAAATATAAAAGCATTAAAGCAGTATATATCACAGAGCACTAAATGCCTTGCAACCAAGAATTTTAGGGAAGGTAGTTTTAAAAATGGACTCCATGATAAAAAGCACAAACAGATGATTTCAAAGAAGAGTCAAGAACATTTAAAAATCCTAATTATTACTCATTCATTTCACACAGTCCTAACTAAATTATTCAGACTGAAATGTCTATTACAATTGCTTAAAATCATACATATTCAATGTAAGAACAACTCAAAGCTAACCCAGTATGTTCACTAGGAGCAGAAACACTTTATTTATAAAAGAATACAGTTATTTTTCCGAATTTGCCCAAAAGCACTCCTTGTTTTCTTTCCAAGAATATTCGTCCTCATAAATCTCCTGCAAATATAAACAAAGAATGAGAAATACTGTGGGAGCCTGCTACATACAGCCACAAGCCAGGCCAAACAACTCAACAGCCATCCTGCTATTATTTACTGGTCACATCAAGACTACACAGTGTTTAGCTGGCAAACAAAAAAGTGGGCAACATCCTTAGAAAACACTGACTTACATGTGGGCAGATACTGAATCTTGGGCTGAACCCATTAAATTCTGAAGGACCCATCTATGCTGAAGTCACTTAAGGAAAGAGATCTAGAAGAAAGGATGCAAAAGCTGTAGAGTACACACTGTTTGTGTCTGAAATACTGCCTTTCTTACATGATGCCATGTTAACCTACCATACCATTATTTTTAGGAATGAGAGTATTTAAAACGTTGATGTTTAAAAAAAGAAAATGGCACCAATACCCAAAATACAGCATTACATCTACAGGACAGACTGGACTACCCAGAAGCAGTCCAGTCCCAAGCAGCAAACTCAGCAGGGCTCTGAGCCTGATTATTCCTTCTGAGACCACAAAACTCCAGCCTCCTGATTGAGGTGTTAGAAAAGCAGAGATACTGAAGACAATGTTTTACACTGAGCAGTAACTCTGAGAACCACTGTTACCACATGCCAAGCTTTGATTGGGACAGAAGGCAGAGGTAATGTTCATTGCTTGCATGCAACGCTGCGGTTATACAATGTGGCTCTTTCTAGACCTGGGCTGGTCTCTCCACACATTGTTGTGTCCCCATATGAGCTTTGGGACCTCTGCACATCCCTTCATTGTGTGCTGTTGCTATGCTTATGTATGCTGTTGCTTAATGCTTTGTGCTTACTCAAGGCCACAGGGATGAGGGAAAAACAGAAAGAAATGCCACTTTTACTTGCAAACAGCAATGCCGTCCAAAGCAGAGCTGACTCCAGGCTCTTCCATAAGCCTACGCAAAACTCAACTTTGCCACCCAAAACAGGAGAGCTACAGAGTCTTGAGTCTGACCCCAGGAAGGAGTTAAGAGGAAGAGTAGCTAGGAGATACAAGGAAGGCAGCGCCTTCCAGGTGCCCGACCTGCCACAGATATGCCTGGTTGCATTCAAGGAAACTCACTGGTGCTAGAAAAAAGCACCCCTTCAGGAGCAACTGCTGCCCATAATGTTTCAGCTACTTCCTTTGCAGGCAGCAGCAGCCTCCAGCCCAGCTGTCTAAGACTCTGGCACAGGCTGGAATCAAATTTGTCCAAAACATACCTTTTTCCATATTGGGACGAATGCTTTTAAGGTGTTGATGCAGTACATTACAGCTTCAAGGGATTCTGCTCTGTGTGGAGATGAGACTGCAATAATTACACTTGCTTCAGTTATTGGAACCACTCTAGGGAGAGAAGAGGAACAACAGCAGCTTTAGCTAATGCTTAACATCAACAGCACCCAAAAGTTGTAGCCATGTCACGTCAGTATTCTGGCCACATGCTCTCCTGACTCATTCATACTGAGCAAGTGTCAAGCCATGACCAAAAGATTATGCACTTAAGAGAAAGAAAACCGCAACCAAAATCAGTACCAGATGTGAGAATTCCATGCTTTAGAATAAATAAAACCACGAGCCATAGGCTTTTTTCCTTCCATTCTTTTATTTTATTTTATTTTTTAATAAAGTCTACGGAATTAAGAGGGTAAAACTCCTATCTTGCAACAATGCATAGGAAACTCACTGGAAGCTGGCTTCATGATGAACAGCAACAGGTCAGAAATGGCAAGTTATCTGAAAACCTGAGAAACCATCTCAGTTTGCATAAGAATATGTGAAAAAGGAAATCATGTACCTCAAACTACACCGATTTTGCAACAAAACTTTATTTTTGCAAAATTCTGATTTCAAATTACACTTTTTCCATTTGGTGTGTCATTTTTTTCCAAACTAAGCTAACACAAGTAGCACAAGGTTTTGTTTTGCTTCTCACAAAGGTAGTATTCCCAAAAGTCACCTCCCAAACCTCCCTGTGTAGCAATACTCCACTGGCAAACAGCTCAGAGGAAAAATCTAAGCTTAAGTGCTTTGAGTTGCCCTTGAGAGAATCGCTCTCTCTGTTGACTATAGAGAAAATCCAAAGAAACTGCCCCTCAGGGCTAATATTAACCTTTGTGATCACACCCTAAGTTCCTTCTGCAGAGAGAAAAGAAAAAGAAACAAACCTTTGCAACACACAACACAAATCCTGCTGGTTTCAGACAGAAACCGGATGAACAGTGAAGGCTCAAGAGCATGTCAGACACTAGTATTCCATGTCATATATCCAACAAAAAACGCTTGTCCAAGACTCAAGAAACAGGAGGTTCTCCTACAAGCATGTCTGGCAATTACCATGCCTTCCCCTTGTCCCCATATTCTATGCTTTTAGGTTCCCCATGGCATAACTTAAATCTGACAACAAGAAACTGACATTCGGAAGTAGGTCAACAGAATAGGGAAGAAAGAAGAGCCAACCTTATATCTTCAAAACAAAACAAAACAAAAAAACCCAACAGCCTCCCCTTTCCTGCAAGTAAATCTCGATCCCTTCTCTCCACTCTCAAACCATCACACCAGGATCGAGGTTCCTGCAGGTTCTGTGTGTTCCAGCAAACACTACCAGAGTAAACATTTCAAAAAACAAAAGACTTTATTTCTGAAACTTAGCTCTGCAATAACAGCTTGATCCTGCAGCAAGCTTTGCTGCATTATAGCTCATAGACTCCTGCATATCCTGTAAGTATGCAAGCACAGCCAAGCACCAAACAAGGATCAGTATATCGTTTGCAGAAGGATAGGGTCTGGCTATTGGCTATACATACCCAAGTCTATGGTACACTGCAATATGTTTGACCGATGGCCACTTCTGTCTAACTTCTCTGCAGATTTTCTTTATTTCCATTTCTGCCATTGAAGTATATGCTTCATATTCCAAGCGAATCACTTTTTTCCCTTCAAAATTATTTCTTGTAGTACCTAAACACAAATGAGTTATCAACCAAAAGCAACAATAAATACTGAGTTAAACTCAGGATCTCCCACTGCGGCAAAGGTCAGCACTGTGTAAACACAAATGGCTTCTTCTAATCATGGCTGTGTTAAGAGATTCTTCAAACAAGAGAAATCTTTAATATACAGGGATGAATTTAGTCTACAGATCATACAAGTCTGCAGTTTGTAATGCCCAAGCCTGGGATATCTTTTGTGTTAATTGATTTAAGTGCTCGGTATGTAGAAGTCCAGTGGGACTCACGTTTGAGCAAAAAAGGGTTTGAAGATCCATACATTAAGCAACAAGATGGAGCCATCACGTTTGACCTTCACCAGCCCACTGATAGAATAGTACTTTGCCTTCAGCCAAGATGTGACTTGCAGCAGTTTTCACACAGGTGAAGACCTGTGGTTTTCAGAGCCACAACAGCCCACTTCCCACCGTGAATAAACTGTGTCCAAGGGGATAACAGAATAACTCCCAACCAGTCCTGTCCTCCAGCGCTGCTGTTCTGTTCAGCCGTAGGACACACTAGCAGGAAAGCTTCTCACCACTCAGTCCCAATGCAACTGTTTAAGAGTTGCCATGGTCTTGTTCTAAATAATTCAGAATGAGTTTTCTAAATGTCTTGGATTCAGTCCAGGAATTTATTTATTTGAGAAGCACGAGTTTGGGGTGTGGACAATCTGGGTTCCATTTATCAGACTATTAACACACCCAGAGATCCAGCTCTGAAACATTAAACTCACCAATGAACAGAGACACCGCCCCACAGTTCGGTGAAATGACCAGCTCCGACACTTCATGTACAGACAGATTTTCGGACTTGAGCTTGATAAAATCTTTTGGCACATCTTCACTTTCATCCATGGCTTACTAAAAGGGCTGAAACCAAACAGACTCTGATGTTGTTTTTGGCAATACTAGCGTTTGCCAACTGCCTTTTATCCAGTACTGATGCCTCAATTTATTCAGAAAACATGCAACATTTAGTTACTCATCCCAAGAGACCAGTCTCCATGGCAAAATCACTTCTCAGCAGACTTGCTGAGAGAATATTAAGTGCAAATACCATGGGATGACCTCTTTCTAAGGGCTCCTTCCTTGCAGGAGGAAAGTCTCATCCATTAGGATGAAACAAGAATTAGTTCAAGGCCCGAGCTTAACAGTACAATCTACCAGCATGGACCAATACGCTAGCAAATTCATTGTAAGATTGTCAGCCCCTTCTCGCTGTCTTATCCTGAAATCAAACATAGTTTAAACCACAGATTTTTGATAGACACAGAGGAATGCTGGATTCTAATCCAAAGTTTAATATGCTATCCAGGACATTCAGGTCTTTATCCTACCAGCCTGTTTAAGTGCCACTGGAGGCACTTCTAACTGCTCGGTGTAGACATCAGCTACCAGTTCATCTAAGAATGAAGAGGAAAAGCAGGCTGAGCAGCAGCAATGGAATAAGCCACAGCAAATACTCGGACTGCCACTTGAAACCATGCAAAGAAATGAAGATATTCTAAAGATATCTGATCCTTTGACAGCAACAAACAAGTGTTTTTTTAATCAGCAGTCAATTCTTTTTCTGCATCATCTTTTCTTTAAAGAAGTGGTAGGACATTTTTCATTATTATCTTGCTTAGGCAAGCTGGATACCTACTGAGAGCCAGAAACTACTAATAAAGCACATCAACACCTAAAAACCAAAAACAAAACAATGCCTGACCTTGCTGGCAATTCTCTTCCATTTACTGCAGATGTGTTAATAATTTATTCATGCAGCAGCTTATAGTTTCTGGTCAGCACAATGATTCTCTCCAGCAGGAAACACAAGTTATGCTCTCTCCAAAGAATACCAGAGGTAGATGGGGAGAACTGCACATCACATCTCTGGACCTACATAAAAAAATATTACAGGAAGATTATACAGAATCCATGGGCACAGGATGATCCTCCACAAGACATCCTCCTAAGCAAGAAGTGATACCTACCTAACAGAACTTGCACAGGTTCAGCCTCCACTAATTGGTGGGATGATGGCAACCTCGTCTCCTGTCTGCAGAACCAGGAGCTGATCTCCAAGAAGCACGTACTCCTGCCGAACAGCAAAAACCACTTGATCCTGGATGACAGCAAGCCTGAGGGGGATTGGCAGGAGCTTAAGTAGGTTTCTAAATAGAGTGCTTGCATTTAACAATGAGATTTCATTAAACAACAAACTGGTGCTGCATAGTCTAGGGCAGCTGAGGTAAATACTGCTGAGACTTAAGCAACTCTGCTTCCAATATACTTTTAAAAATATCATACATCATAAACATCCACCTTCTACTGTTGGATTTTTTGTTGCAGACAAGCAGAAACCAATTAAGTACCCTTTTCTGAAGTCAAAAGTTGAGTTTGTCATTAGCCTTTATAAACTACATCAAAACTGACCAATGTAAACCATACCCACTTTAGAAGCTTCTAAAAAATAAGTAACTCAAGAGTATGCAAACTATCGGATTTGGGACTAAAAGCAAATGTTCTTCTCCCAGTTCAGTCTGGGTAGACTGCACAGCAATTTTCTTAAATAGCAAGAAGTGTTGAGGGACAATGTTCTCAAGATCTTGTGAAGATTCAGTGGTCAAAGTGTTGCTCTTGTGTAACCTCATAGTTTATGAGGTTTTGGGTCTTTTGTACTTACAGGTCTGAAATTTGCCATTGATAAGGGGTGGCAACATTTCTAAGAGGGCAGATAGGGTATGTTTTCTGGCAGATCTTCTGTATATTTGTTGGCTTTCACATCTGTGAGGTGTTGGTGTGCGAGTCCACAGCTCTGAATACCATAAGGCAGCATGACCTGCTTTCACAACTAAGTGCAATCACACAGTGAGTATCAGGACAACACCAGTAAGGCACCAGAAAAGCATGCCAACATGTTACTTTAGCAAATGCAGGCATAATAACTCTATTGTTCGAGACTACAGAATCTGGCACAGATAGTGGAGAGCTGTACTGCCTAGAAACAAGCAGGCATGCCAAAAGTGTACATGTAAAAATCAACTTATTTCCTACCAGCCAGATAGACAAAAGTAGGCAAGGCACTGGCTGAGCAAAACACAGTAGCGCTGACTCAGAAGACAGACTGAAGGGAGGGACTGTACGAATGTAAAGCGAGTCACTGAAGAACTGAGCGCAACTACGGAACTGTAGTGCCCATTAAAAGGACGGTTTCTAATTAATGTCACTTGCAAGTTAATTCATTGGGGAAAATGGGTAGAACAGAAGAGCATTGTCAAGTATGTTCAAGCTGCAGCTTGAATATCCATTAGCAATGTGAATAGAAGTCTGTGGTCAGTGCCCTCTGATTATGCCGAGTTTTTCCAGAAAAGCTAGGAACAGAAGCATTTTCCAAGAAGGCAACTACGAAGTAACTGCACATGCAAAACGTATGGCTCCAAGTCATCTTTCACAACAGAGTGAAGCTGACAAACTTTCACAAACTGACCAAAGGTGCTGCTGCTTCTGACACCATGTAGAGTAACAGGCTGCAAAGTAAAATACACCCATTCCTTACAGCCCCCTCCTCCAAAACACAGTTGGTCTCATTCTGTGAAAAGAAAAGGCCCCTGCTCTAATGTTTGGTTAGTGTTTCTCCTTTGGAAACAGCTGCATTGCTAAAAAGCTTTTTTCACAGCCTTTGAGATCTAATCAAGAAGCATGGTGCCTAAAGGAAGGCTTTGGAACCTAAGCCCAAAGTTAAACTGCAGTGCATTCAGCAGTAAATCCTGAGGACCTTAACCTCTGTTATGTGTTTTCTTCTTTTATACTCTTTTTTCTTAATGGTGTTGCACCTTTGTGCATCAGATTTATTCCTGGCAAGATTGAGCACATTCCCTCAGCCTTAACCTGAGACGGCACTTCGGCTGCCACCTCCAAGAAGCACAACATCAGACTCCCTGTGAATTGCAATCAACCGTGCTTTTTCTTTTTCCAAAGCAGAGAAGGCTGAAAGCGTGAGGGAGGCTGAAAGTATTTCTTCTGTAAGGGTTGAGTGGCTGGAAGCCTGCACCAGGTCTTCAGTTCCCTTCTTCACCTGCCTTCCAGAGAGTGCCATAAACTCAGATTTACAGCTAAGAGTACAGTTAAAGGTAAGTGATCAAAAACACCTGCCTGTTATCATAAATTTTATATTTATTGCCCAGGCTCGGCTGGATCCCTTCCTGGAACACCTGACTTTCTCTGCAGACACTACCACAGGCTAGGCATTCTGTCTTTATGCACAACAGAATTAACTTCACAGTGGCCCTCCTGGACAACACGGCATGTCTTAAACCACCCCAATGCCCAGTTTTTAGGTACATTTATCGGATCTAGCCTTCTTAGCGTATATGTAAAGCCACAGTCTTTACAACTGCCCAACATACACAATGCTTTCTGGAGATTACAAGATGAAAAGTTCACTGTTGTTATGGTACCAAAATACTGGTATGTGTTCCAGCTCAATCCTAAACGCTGAATTTCTACTTCTTTAAAAAAAAAAAAAAAAAAGTTACTCTGCATGCACCTCAGCAACGACTTCCCCAAATACCTTGGATGAATCTTAACAATTTCTTCCCAGAGCTGCACGGAGGTGATCCGCTGCGGCACAGAAACACTCTCCGAGCGCAGCCCCGCCAGCTCAGCGCTCCTGGCAAAATACAGCACCGTGACCTGGGGGTGACAGCGAGAGGGGAGGTAATTTTGTGAGCGAGAGCGGACCTGTGCGGGCTT
>VXAL01015920.1:228173-256205 GCA_013399475.1 Chauna torquata | reverse complement strand
TGAGAAGCACAAGGCGGGGTGCGGGCCGCGGGGCACAAACCCCCACCCGGGAGGCGCGGGAAGGAGCAGGGGGGAAGAGATTGAGCAGGGCAGAAAGGGGGGGAGTTACTGAGGGGAAAAAAGCGGCGTGGGCTTCCCCTTCAGACCCAAGAGCTTCCTTCCCTTGGTTCTTCGAACAGGTTTAACGCGAAGAGGATGGTGGGAGCTGCCTCGCATCTCCACTGTGTATTTTGCATCCAGTCTTCGGCGAGGCTTCTCAATAGATGTTGTCAGCTCTGAGGATCACCTGGTTCCCCGAGAGTTGATATGTCCTGCATCTTGCTGGCCAGCATCCCGCTCTCCCTGATGACTTCCCTTCATACTTTTTTTCCAAAAAATTCAGACAACAATATCATTTTGTATCTGTGTGCATCTTTCCCAGCCTCCGTGTTATTTTTCCTCTCCGTGCTGTACCCCAAGAATTGCATAGACGGTTTTTGCTGTTGTCGGCTGGCTGCTCTGAGGCAACAATGCTGTGCCAAGAGAAAACTGTCCAATATATCTCATTTTGTTTTGGACCCTGGATGAGAGGTAATAGTGAGTAAAGTATTTTTGCAGAACATGTATGTCTTGAAAATTTCCTGCAAATGAGTTATTACAATAATTACCGATATAAATTCCAAAGTTATTGGCAGACTAAGTAAGCTTCATGCAGCTCTGAATCCTAGCAGAAATGCAGTAGACAGCAGTGGAGATGGTTAGGCCCCCTCCATCCCCAGGGGGAAACCCTCCAGTCTCCCAGCCACAGCATATCATAGAAACATAGAATCATAGAACAATTTAGGTTGAAAAAGACCCTTAAGATCATGCTTTTTTTCAGTGCCACAGAAGGTTTCCTTTTGGACATGCCATAAATCTCAGTTTATTGGTACAATAGTTTGATTTTTTGAAATATAAACTTCTTGGACTATGCAATTTAAGTAATAAAGTATGTTAGGAATTATCTGGAACAAATTAACTTTATTCCATCACATTGCAGGAAATACAGCATATGAAAAAATTCTGCAGTGGTGGGGAGATGTATTCCTCTTTCTAGCTCTGTCTTTATGGTTAGATTTCCAGTTCATTCACTGTCTTAAATCAGCTTAATAATATTGCCAGTGACAATGTACAGGTGACACTTAAGTAACATTAAGACTTTTACTATTCTTAGCTTTGAGAAGTAACTGAAGGTTTTGAGAACATCTCCTCCTCGACATGTATATTATACAAAAAACTGCATTATACAAAACACATATGATCTTTTGTCAAGATATATTTTCTTCTTAGATATTAATTTCTGAATTCAGGGAAGATATAATAAGCTGGCATAATTTTAGCTGCAAGCATAGTCGGGAAAAGTATATCCCAGAGATACTACGTAGAAAGAATTTGTAAGACTTAGGTCAGCCTCGATACAAGAACCGTAAGGTGGATTTGAGGTAAAAACGCTAACCTGTCATGGTGAATGCATTCCTGTCGAAGGCAGCCATCATCTGAATCAGTGATTCTGGAGAATACAAACCAGTTTCTGCTTGGATGAGTTTTGAGACAAAAGAGCACGTTCCTGAAAGCAGTAGGGTAGGGACTTGTGCATGTTTGATTTATTTTTTCCCCACACACTGTTTATTCATTTAAAGGCAGTACATTATATTCTGTGTTCCGTGTTTCAAACATATGCTATTTTGCATATTCATTTACCATTTAATTGAATTCTTTTCCCTTTCCAACAGTTGTACTGTGTGCTCAGGTGGCCAAGAAGGCCAATGGCATCCTGGCCTGTATTAGAAACAGTGTGGCCAGCAGGAGCAGGGAGGTGATCATCCCCTGTACTCAGCTTTGGTGAGGCCGCACCTCGAGTACTGTGTTCAGTTTTGGGCCCCTCACTCCAAGAAAGACATCGACGCCCTGGAACGTGTCCAGAGAAGGGCAACAAAACTGGTGAGGGGTATGGAACACAAGTCTTATGAGGAGCGGCTGAGGGAGCTGGGATTGTTTAGTCTGGAGAAGAGGAGGCTCAGGGGAGATCTCATTGCACTCTACAACTTCCTGAAGGGAGGTTGTGATGGGGAGGGGGTCGGCCTCTTCTTCCACATAACTAATGATAGGACTCGAGGTAACGGCCAAAAGTTGCGCACGGGGAGATTTAGAGTAGATATCAGGAAAAACTTTTTCTCTCAGAGAGTGGTCAGGCACTGGAACGGCCTGACCAGGGAGGTGGTGGAGTCACCGACCCTTGCGGTTTTTAAGAGGCACCTGGACAAGGTGCTGCAAGCTATGGTTTAGTAGCTTAGTGGGTAGTATTGGTGATAGGATGACGGTTGGACTAGATGATCTTGAAGGTCCTTTCCAACCTTGTGATTCTGTGATCTGTGATACTGTGGACAATCAATCAATTAATTGGAAAAAAGAATAGCAAGATGTCTGGCTAATCTATGAAAAGAAAAGTCATCCTTCTGAAGCATGTAAGTATAAACAACATCAAACAGCAATACAGCAAAGACAAAATCTATCACCAGCAGGCAAAAATCCCAGCAACTGAAAGCCTGAATTCCCTTTTGAGGGAGAAAGGAGAGGATGAGAGAGGGAGAGCAGAGTTAAGAGAGGGAATTAACGTGTGACATTGGCAGTTTCTACCGTCTTAAGCCCTATGCATCTTGGCAGTTCCTGTGAATTTCCCCTGAGGAGGCTGTGCCATGTGGCTGTTGTCAAGCTGGGGTGTCAAGCTGATACTGCCAAGGGGTCACCCGTCTGCTGGCTGACCCTGTCACCTGCAGAGCAAATTGTGTGTGCCCACAGGAGGTCATTGCCATCTCTGTCACCCTCTCTAGTGCTCCTTTCCCTTACTCCCCAAACGTGCAGGATGCCTACACCAAGGTACGCATTTGTGGCTTTTGGCCAATGATGATTTTGGTATGAGGCTCATGGGAAAGCTGCCCAGTCCAGTGACGGGTGGTCAGTGGATGATCACAGCTGGCACCATGCTCGACCAGTGAGTCCCTGCTAACAGCAGCTTGAAAGGCCAGGTGCGACAGCAACCAGGGGCAAATCAGACTCGATGCAGCTAACTGAGGAAGTAGAATAACAAGTGACAAACTGAATGCTTATGGCCTAAAGTGAATTTGTATGTTCATACTGCAGTCTTGAAAAATACTGTTTAGCATGTCAGCAGTAAGTTTAATTCCCATGTGAAACTGATTGCTCTATTAGTACAGTACCAGTTAATGGTTTTCTGTGGGAGACAGACTATCCAGACAGATAAAGATATGATAACACTATTAAATATCTACTATTTCTTTGTTCTTTTGTTTTATAAGAATGATTGGATTTATAAAGCTCTGAGTTGTAGTAAAAATTTTTTCTACTCACATGAGGTTTTCCAATATGGAAACTTGTAAATGTCAGGACTGAATAACTCCAAGTATAAAAAAAACCACAGAGTTATTTTGCTGGGTCAGCTCAGTGTTTAACTTTCTGACCATCTTCATACATTAAGCATATAGTAAACTTTTAAGCTCTAGGAGCTTTAGGAAAAAAAAAAATAGGAAAGAATTAGGGATATCAAAGCAATTAGAGCAGAACCATTTAATGATCATATTTTTCTCAGGTTTTGCTAAAGTAAATAGGCATGAAGGACACTGAAATGCTGACATATGTTTGGGATAAACCTGACTGCAATGAAAGGAATATCAGCCAAGTTTTCCTGGAACTACTGTTCCTGAAAATTCCTAATTTAATACTTTTCTGGGGTAACTGTGCTTCATTCCAGTTTAATTTAATTTGCTCTGTAAGTAGTTCAAGTTGCAAAGTAGTAAGACCTTGTTTAAAAATGCGAGAGTATCACAGGTAGAGTTGGTTATTTACTGGTATTGTAGTTAACTTTGCACCTTGTCAGAACCAGAGTAACCTTCAGATGTAGGTGAACACCTTGCAGGCCTTTATTTAATAGATTGAAGGTGAGATTTGTAGTCTGATTAGTTTTACTTTCTTAGGTAAGAGACTTGTATTAGTTTTGTCTTCTTAGTTGCAGAAGTTAGAGTGAAGTTCCGTTATCTTCTTTTGGCCTTCTCATACATGATCATAAAATTTTCTGGAAGCTAGGTTATCATATGCTAAGGACTTGTGAAGTATTAGCCTCTCAGCATGCAGTAAATCCTTGTCAGTCTTTTCAAACACAGTCGTCATGTGGCAGCTGTAATTTACTCAGAAAAACTAGAATTATGCAAATATAAATATTGTTTGGGTTTGATGGCACATTATTTAGCAAGACAGCAGCTATACGTTTGAAATATGTACATGCTTTGATCCCTTTTTTTATTGCTCTGTGGACTGTTTTTTCCTTTTGAGGTGCTCCCTGTCTTAACTGGTAAAGGCCTGACTAATCAGCAATGCCTATTTTTATGGTGTTCCTTGTGTCCTTTCAGCTACTCATGACCAGAATGGATGGAGCACTGAGTCACCTACCAGACGTCATTAGAGCTGTAACAAGTAACTAGATGATACCTCTAAACTGTATCTGCTTTCCAGTCCATGGAAATGCATATTGAATTTGCTTTGACTTACGCAAACTGCAAAGCCTGGTAAGGACTCTTTTCTACTCATACGAGTTTTCCAACATAGAGAAGTTTTGAACAAGCACAAATGCAAATTACATGCGTATACAAACTGCTATATTCTAGCACATGCCCAGCGGTGGTTTAAATGCCACTCCAAGCCATTGGCTCTATTTAAAAACAGTGACCTGTGGCAATATGGTTCTGAAAGATTTAAGAAAGTATTTATGTCTATTTGTAACGTGTAAGTCCATGGCAGTGGATGGCAATCTTATTGTTGCTTAAATGTATTGTCTGTGTGCATTCATACAATCAAATCACACTTCAAAACTTTCACATGCCAAGTTATTCCAACTACTTAGGAAGTGCAATATATGTGTGATAAATGAAAAAGTCAGTGTAAATTCTTTTTACAGAAGTGTGCATGTATGTTTTTTGAGGGGAGGGGAGCATCAACTGACAGCCCATAGGTGCAAACACTTTCATGAGGACTATTGTAGCATTTAATGATTTTACGACTAGGTGGTTATGATAACTGGGAGTGAAATACAGAATCTCTATCTCCAGATCTTTTTTTTTAAAGTGCATTTCAGATCAGTAAGTAGTGTTTGAAAGTTTTTGGTGATTCATAAGAAATGAATCAACATCTGTGCTCAGTTTGTAGTAGATAGATAGATGATAGTTTTGTTGATGCCAATTCCAAAAAGCTAGAAGGCTGAGTATTGATAAATATTAAGCTATTCTCTCATTATCAGAGAGCATCCTTCTAGGCCAGGGTTGAATCATATTGACTCATTCTTATAGGGAGCCTTGACCCTTGATGTCCTAGCTGTATCTCTTTTAAGGCTAGAAGACATAAGTCTTTTTGTGGTCTGTCACAGACAGTGCATTTTTCTCTAAAACAGAATTTCTCAGTGTGGTTGGCCAAATCACTTCTTTTGGGCTTTCTGTAGTGTTTGTCCTGCACGGAATTTGCAAGCATTCGAGTGGCACTTCCATACTGGGGCTTTGGAATGAAGAAAGGGACTGCTTGGTGACTGTATTTCCTTATTCTAGTAAGAAGTGATTTAGCTTGGGCTGCTGAGCTGATATCATAGGTCTCCTGAGACCTCTGTCAGGCTTCTAGCTCATTCCTAGTACCTCTGTCTTCCCTTCTCCTTGCTCTTAAGGGTGGATACATTCTAGCTATAAGCTGAATGAAAATTTTTGGTATATGGTTCCAAGAACGTGTTTCCCAGACTATATTTGTACCTTTTTTCCCCTCATGCAGCCACCTACTTTATGAAATCTTCAGTTAGCTGCAGCTAAGACAGTAAGCAATGTTAAAAAGAGTAAGTTGATGGACCAGCTCTTTCCCCTTAGCATTCCTTTGCCAGTTACTGATTAAAACCTGGCAAAAGTTTTTAATACTGAAGTTGAGAAAAGCATGTCTCTTTTTGCATAGGGGTGATATGTGTAGAGGAAAGACATCCTAGAGTCAAATTCTGTTGTCTCTTCCATGGCATTACTTGGTGACCAGTCCTGTTAGCTTCAACACTTCATAACATCAAGTTAGGTGTGACATAAGTCTTGCTATAGATCTCATCTGCTTGCTACAGTTCTCCTATTCTACTCCCTGAAATTGTACTATAAGCAAACACATGTATATGTGGGAGTTGGGACAAGAGAAGCAAGGAATGGGCGAAGAACTGCTGTGAAATTGGGCGAACAGTAAGTCATGAAGAAGGTGCCTGTAAGAGAAGGAACCAAATATATTTAGAGATGAAATGGGTTGAAGTAAGATAGACAGGAACTCACAGGAGGAGAATTGGAAAGATAACACCTCAGGCACTAGGGAGGTTTTTTGAAAGGAATGGTGAGAAGACTGGCTTGGGACACAGGAAGAGAGAAACAGTGTGAAGGAGCTGCAGAGAAAAAGTACTTGGAAGAGATTATATGAAAGAAAGTCACATGGACAAAACAGCAAAGCTAAAAGCAAGGAAACAAAAAAGTTGGTTCAGAAAAGCAAATGACTGAGGGAAGTGAATCCTGAAGCTAGTTGAAAGGAATATGAAAATAGGAAATGTGCTTGCAAGGAATAAAGGACATAGGAGAAGAAAGAACCAAATGCACTGTGAGAAACAAGAGGACTGTTTTCATACACATAATACACAAAAAGAGACACTTAATTTGAAGAAAAAGTTTATTTGCTTCTTTTTTAACAAAACATAGGGAATCTAATGTATAATGGTGCTTTGGTTGTGTATGAGGGTAAAATTTTTTCATCCCTTAGCCAAGAATGTGTGTCATATGCTGGCCAGGTTTTTTCCTCTTTAATGCTATAATTGCACTTGCTGCTACCAAAAACCCCAAGGATAACAGATGTGTTAGGAAAACATTATAGATCAGGTATCAGCCATCCACTTAGATCTTTGCAAATTCTAGGCATTCAGTAAATCCCCCAAAGGTCACACAGCCATTTATTCCCCAAGCCTTTCTCAAAATGATAAGCACGTCAACAATGACAAAACACATGTCAAGTTAGCTGCTTGGCAGCAACAATTTCATAGATGATTCACTAGCCAGTAGGTTTTGCAAGTATTTGCCTAATCATGGAAGCGATCCAACCATCCATCTTGTAGGTTTAATGAAGCTGTTTCAGTGATACGCTAGATGGTAATTTAGCCACATATCTCAGACATTTATGATGTCAGGAGAAATACAGAACTGTATACTACAACATCATCAAAAACATCACGTATAATTGATTAAGACCCAACAAGGAAATTCATCTTCTGTAATGTATATAGTCTTTCTCTACCAGATTTCCAATGTCTTTACATAGTACATTATAAGTGAGCATCATTATTTCATTTTTCTAGTTTAGTGTGTAGTCAAAACTTAGCTTAATGTCATTGTAGTTTCAAAATAAAGATGCAAACAGTCTGATAAAATTTGATAAGAAAATGAGTCATTCCTGTATTCTGATTTTCCATTTCCTGTTCTAACCATATCTTAAGATTTACGAAAGTAATTCCACCTGTGGTTTGTGTATCTGACATCACAAGGCATTATGCATTTATTTACTTCACAAAAGACAGAACAGAATTTAAGCTAAAATTGGGTATTGTACTTTCCTTTTTCAGATTTTAGCAGATTAATCATGATTTATATCCATGTCAGAGGAACAGCTCCAATATTTCCTGTTTTTAAATTGCCTGTCATTCTGAATTATGGTATTTTGTACATTTTCCCATTATGGAACTGAAGTTTGCTTGAATTAGTATTCCTTCAAAGATGGGTATTGCTTTTTTTTTTTTTCCTCCTGTTTTGTGCCACATTTTTTAGTGGTTGTTATGGTGAATAAGTTTGTGTATTACGTAGAAGAAAACAGAAATCCCACAATAAAGCTTAACCATTCACAGCTGGCTGCTTCCCTGAGGCTACAAAAACATATGAATCCTTCATTTAGAAAAGATCTGACTTTTAAAATTCGTAAATTAAAGATGCTCTAATCCATTTGCTGAAAGTAGGACTATCCAGTTTTCTCAGCTGGCTGTATCTTCTAGTGCAAGTATGAAGTTGCTAATACACAGATATTTAACCTGCATATGGCCTTTGTTAAAGAACACAAGAAAAAAAATTGAATGACTCAGAACAAATAAACCTATTTTATTAAGAAAAAAATAGATGCTCCCTTCATCTTGCTGTACTTGAGTTTGTGAATCATTATGATATGATCAATTTTTTTCACAGTTATGGTTTTTTACTTTAGCATGCTATTTCTCCATGTCACCTGCTTTCCCAGGTTGTTGTTGAAGCCAACAGAACAATAGCTGACTGTGTGGAAACCAGTTCACTCTGTTTTTCATGCGGTTTTCCTCTTCTGGTGAGAAATGATCACTGGTGACTCAAGATCTCACTTAAGTTTGTGGACATAGGAAGGGCTCAGGGAAAGGAGAAGGTCATGGTTCCTGGTAGCCTCCTTACAGAGCCATCAAGATTTGGGAGAGGCCCTCGCAGTGCCACTCTCAGCATCCACTACTGCGCCATCTTGCCTGCTGCCCTGGAGAGATCTGCCTCTTTCCTGCAGTGCTCCAGTTGCTGTTCATCGCCAAACATGGGAGACGTAAGAGTGAGATTCCACTAAAAAGTGGCATTTGGTAGAAGGCATCAGTTCTAGCATCACTGGCTCCAACCCCCTTGCAAAAACAGCAACAAATAATCGCAAGAGCTGGCAACAGTCTCATAAATATTCTGAGATGTACTTTCTGAGATAAGATGAAAGAATTCAAAACAGCATGCTGTGCTGAATGTGTATTCAGCTGCTATTTTCTAGCCTTTTTCCCACTATACTTCTGGCAAGATGCTTACTTAAATTCCTATTGAAATATGAAGGTCAAAGTTGATAATCCATACGGAATGTCATCTGAAAAAAAGTATTACTGTATATCCCTCTGTAAATTCACATTATCTGCAGTCTATTGGGTATGTTATGACTAATTAGCTTTAATACAAACTTATGCACACAAATATTTTTAAACAGTTTTCTTTTAAATACTAGGTATTTTAAAATTTAAAGCAATGGACTGTGATATCTTTTGCAGATTTTGAAACTAAATTTTTATTGTTTCTATAATAAAAAATAAACCTACTAAAATAACAAAATTGGAATTGGGTGATCTACATGGGAAGGTTTTTATAAGCATCTTGATTTAAAAAAAATTTTGCATACTTCAATATGACAAAGCATTCCACTTTTGATGAAAGCACAAATCTTACGTTATTTAAAAGTCCGAACTGGGAGCAGAGGCAATGACCAAACTACCAAAATTACAGCAAGTACTTTGTTTTGCAAGCTATTTTCAGGTACTAAAAAGTGAGTGGGACAGAGTGCTACTGTGCTGTGAAAAGAAAAGAAATTATTGTGGTCACATCATAGAAACACAAGCCATCAGCACTGTACAAAATAAAATCTAGGTGATGTTAACACCACAAGTGACCTAAAGGAGAGAAAATATGCTAGAACAGTGGCGTATGGATAGCAATGGCAGCAAAATTTGCTGCACTGGTACAAAAACTGCAAAAATAAACAGCAAATGGTCCCATGAGAGTAACTGGGACAAAACCTTCCAGAGCATGAAGGTTGTCATTGTCCTTGAAACACTGATAAAAGCGATCATCAGAAACTACAAATAAACACTAAAAGGAGATTCTTTACAAACAGCAGATGGTGCAACACTGCACCTGGAAGGAGTGCCTGAGTGGTGATGCCAAAGAAGAAAGAATGAATTGCCATTTTTGCCAGGTGCCATAAATGTTGTTAGTAGATGTGTGGCTGCACAGCAACAGTTGAAGAGGATCACAGGCTGTTAAACAGCGTTATTGACAAGCATTTAGCTTTTGCACTGAGTATGCACGTGTTAAAAATATGACTTGCCAGGGTGCTGCAAGCCCTGAAGATACATTCCTGTTGCTGATCTTATATTGCGCAAAGATAGGAAAAGGAAGAATAGTTGCAGGACGTTTACATCATATAAACAAATGTGTCATTTAGAAACAGGCTTTCAGAAAGAATTAAAAAAAAAAGAGGCTGATGATGTGACTAATCTTTAAACAAAGAAGAAATAATAAAGTCATGATGCCTGCGGAAAAGCAATGCGTTTGTTAGCCGTAGGGGGACAACTGGAATTAAAAATACAAGTTGTGAAAAGAGAGCAGTTACTGAAAGGAAAGAATATACTGATTTCAAATAAAATTCTTCAAGAATTTCTCGAAAGAATTACCAATATCCACTTTAGTATGCTCTTATGTGAGAAAGGGAGAAACACCCATAATTGTTCCAAAATAAACGAATGGATAAAAGAAATGACCATTGGTGCGAAGTACCAAAGACAAAACTTTGGGAAACTGAGGAAACATTAATGATGTGCCCAACAGAGCCAGGCAGTCGGTGACTGATTTGAATGTAGACATACAACTATCGGTCATATTTTGGAATGAACTGATGACTCGATATGGTTGTTAGTCTGCATTAAAACAAGCCATGTTAACTTTCTACATCATTGCTCTAATGAGATGACATAATGGGGACAGAGCAGATGTGAGACAACTACATAGAGACAGTGGAACGAAGGACTCATCTGTCTTGCGGATTTTCCCAGGATGAGTGAATCATTTAATAGGTCAGTGCCTCAAATCTAATTCTTTTCACCTATGACATCCTTGAATTTCTGAATAACATGGCTTTTGTGGAAGTGTGTTAGTCTTCCAAGAGTGTATTTTGGGACCTTGGAATGTCTTTTTCCAAATAGGCTACTGGTTATACCCTTGTCCCTTATGGAGAATATCAGTTGCTGAGCATCTTTGATCTGTGTGCCTTACTTTGGGGCTAGGAGTCAACTCTTGTACTGACAGGGTTGTTGAAAGCCTTTTTTAGGGTGATGCCATGCAATCTGGTAGAGGCCAGATTTCACATGATGTCTGGATTCCTCAGGATGTGATCACACAGGCTGTGGTCACACAGACTGCCCAGCATCTATGAGCCAAGTTGGGTAAGGGACAGACCATCCTCCTCCTTGAAATCTTCCTTGTTGCGCTTGCTCTAATACCTTTGTGCAAGTCTCCACTTTTATTCTCTTGACATCATGTTAAGGCTGCCCCCAGTGAAGATCTCTGCTGACATTAGTTAGCATGCCTTCCAAAGACCAGGTTCTTAGCCTTCTGTTTCAGACTTGCCTAAAATTCAGCTTGTAGTTTTCCTCCTTCCTGCTCCCTGAAAATTGAGATTGAAATAATTTTGCTGCTATATTTCAATTTTGATCATTTTTATTTTACGAGGCAATGAGGAATATAGAACTGTAATTCTCTGGGTGAAGTAGTGGATATACATGTATGTATGTATATACGTGTGTATCTCTGTGTGTGCGCATGTATATGCTGAGAGCACAATAATAATTTTTAATGTATTTAAAGCGTGAGTGTAGTCCCCCAGTAAAATGAATACAATCCTAATAAATTTCCTAAGCATTCTTTATGTGTCTTATAATAAATAATGAATAAAAGTAACAGCTTTGTTTTCTTTACATCTGTGCTTCTGCTGGTGTACCATTTCATATGTGCACTATGCTGGATGTGTTTGTTGTAAACAACGGCTCCTAATGACATCTGTCAGATACTGATGTATGTTCAAATGGAGTATGTAAAAGAAACTCTTCACTATTATACTCCAGCATACTAAAAAGTGATTTCGGTTTTAATGCAGCTTCATCTGATGATAGAACAGTTCCCTACACTTATCTTGAACTTTTGTATTTACTACAATGTGTTTTTTTTTTGTTTTTTTTTTTGCTAGCTAGAGTGAATACCATGGGTTTTAATGTCCTTCCACTTGCACTTTGAGCTAAGGACTGTGTGGAGCCTGTCCTTCTGGGGTGCCACTCCAAACAAGCAGTTTGGTATCTGCAAAGGTGGCTGACAACTCCAAGGATCGCTGTAAGCTTACTGACCTGTAAGGCAGCAATGGCAGAAAGCAATTCCTATGGTGCAGTAGTAATAGTGAGGGCACAGCCCTGTAGGAACATGGGTTAATTTTGTTCTCCGTTGAGTACTCTTTTTTGCTAACATCTCTATTTTGGAACAAAACTGTGCAAGGAAATAAAAAGAGTTCTGATTTAGTTTTGGTGTTTGTTTTTTTTTTTTTTTGGTAACTTTTTAACTGGACCATATTACCTGATAATTTGATTTTATCTGTGTCATGAAAACACATCTTGCTTTAGGTACTTATTGGAGTAAATCACTTAATAAAGTAAATGTCCCAGGAAGAAGTTTCAGTTTTCTCCCTAATATAACGAAGGATCCAATGAGCATGCAAAGAATCTTGCTCTGGTTTACAATAATGACAGTGATTTTTATCTTATTCTTCCATGCTTTAAGGCAACTGCCTTGTGATTTGTGAGTTAAGTTTTCACTTTTGTTCTGGACTCACACAGCCCAAAGCAGGCAGTCCTGTGGCTGGGAGCTGACTGGGAAGCTGTCACTGTTACTTAGTGAAGTATTTATACTTCAGGTCCTATCTTCTGCAAGACTGCATCCTTTCTTAACTCTCTGATTGACTGCTCCTAAGCGTTCAGTCAGAGAAATAGTTTCCCAATGTTCTTGATTGGTCAAGTTCTGCAAAAGCAACCCACAATTTCCGATCATGCTATATCCTTTACCCCTAATATATCATGTATCTCTATATATGATACAGTTGTGGCAATGAACAGACACACCCAGTGTCTCATTTCCCTGAAGGCTCCAGTGTTGCCACTGTCCAGGGCAAAAGATTGGTTAGTAAGCAAGCTATTTCAAGGTTTTAATATGCTTTCGTAAAATTATACACTAGGTATAGCAAAGGTTTTCTTGTGACTTTTTAACATGCATACATATCTTCCCAGCCTAACTCACACAGGTAGATGGGTTTGTATATATTTGCTGCAAGCATATGCATCTCTGTCAGTCTTTGAAGGAACAGGATTATACCATAATTTAGCTACTTTTGTGGCTACGTTATTTCATCCATTCTGATTTTTTTTAGCTGTTACTACTCTATACTTTTTTGCCAGCTCCTGCATAGAGATGTTTCCATGGTCTGGTCTGTCATTCCTGTATATGTTTGTGTTTTGAATAACCTCTCCTTTCTTTCTCTTGGCTGTTCCTTTTTTGAGACTGTGATCGGGACACAAGAAGTGTGCCATTAAACTAGAAGCCATAGCATGAGTGTAGCACACCTATACTACTCCCCTAATTAATTAATTTTCACCAGTATGGCATACAGATCTTTACCAGGGATATTCTGAAGATGATGTGAAAGCTAAAAAAAAAAAGTAAAGTCTTGGTGCTGGTTTCAGTTACAGCCTGCCTCTTGTTTCTTTTCTGATTCCCTTTCAGGGCTCAGGCTGGCATGGACAGATGTAGTGTTAGGGGAGGGGTGGGCTAAGGACAGATCAGTTCCGCACACTGGGCCCATTCCTGGGACTAAGCCTGGGTCAGAACTGGGTATGATTGATCTGATATGATTGGTATCTCTACGTCTATTCAGCTGGTGAGGTTGGCTCTTAAATGACAGTCAAAACAATCGCTGTAGGCTCTGCACTTGTTTGATTAAAACCATTCGCACCCCCACCCTGTGGTAGGAATGATGTGGAAGAATAAAGATGTGTTTGTATGATAAGGAACTGTGAAAATAAGAATTTCTGTTTAACAACACGAACCATGCTCCCCACAACACTTTGAAAGCACTAGTGTTTTTTCATGGGATGTTACCATATGAAGAAGTATCCATTTACTGATAAACAAAAAGACTGGGCAAACACTTATTTGAAAACATGATTTTGTAAAGACCATTATGCCTTACAATAAAAATTTGATTTAGTGGACTTGCCTAAAACCTCTTTCTGGCGGTTCCATTGGGTTGGAAAGTTGTCCAGAATTAAGCTTACATCAAGCTTAAGGTTTGTTCAGAAGAACTACAGGCTGTGGGTAAGTTGCCAGTTTTCTTTCTCATGATGTATACAAGCAATGGATGGGGCCCTAAGTTGTTGTTTTGGTATATTATACGCTCTAGTTTAATGCATGCCTCTACATTGCCATTTGAAATACTTCATAATAAACAAATTAAGAGGGGCTGAAAGGAAGGTAATTCAGAGAGTTTGAATGAGTAGCACGTAATAAAGGAAAACTAGCTGTGTCAGAGAAATACAGCAGAGACCAAGGAGTTAATCTGTTCCAGGGGATCATCCCTTCATACTTTTCCTAGCCACCAGCCAAGCTATTTCTCAAATGCCAGCCAAGAACTACTTGCAGCTGGCAAAAATCCACTGTTATCAGTGCAATGGAAAAGGAGTGAGACAAAAAAAGAGCAGTGTGGCCCTGTTGATAGTGAGGCATAGGTTCCTGTGCTCTTATCTAGTAGGGATGAGAGAATAAACAGTTAACGAAGATAACATTTATACAGTGAGTAAGCTCACTGGTATGTGTGACGGTTTCCTAGGACTCTGGAACCTGTTATGTGCTGTGGAGTATATGAAGTTCGTGCAGGACTTATGGAATTCATATAGGACCTAGTTCCCATGAGGTTCAGAGAAAGACCATTTTAATTGTAAGTGATTTCAAAAAATACCAAACAACTAGTTCTTCAGTTATTTGCGGTATGACACATTAGGGGCACAGAGAGGTCGAAAGGTGGAGAGAGAACAGATGAACTGTTGCAAACAGAATGCAGAAATCTTTCAAAATCATGTCACATGGTGTTCTCACACACAGAAGGTGAGTGGATCTAGCAGATCCCCAAAGCTCCCCAAACTCGTGCAATATATTACTAGAGTGGAAATAAGTAATATTTTCAATTCCGAAGTTAACAGCCATACAAAAAGTAAAGCCTCATAAAGCTCAACGTTTCCATAACTCCCTATTTTTTGGGGAACCCCATGGCATAGGAAGTACTGACCAGATTCTTATAGACTGAAAGAAGTGCTATGCTGCAGAAAAGACTCTTACACATAGTCAAATCAGCCGTGGCTGAACACACACAGTAGAAAGTGAGCCATGGAAGATTTAAACTGGGGATGAATATTCTTTTCAAAGAACTAAGAGTACCAGGTAGCAGAAGCCATGCTTCTTGCAGCTGGTTAATCACCAAAGTTAGTTGATCTCTGTAGCTTGTATTAAGGAGTCCTGGGAAATCAGGCCACTGAAATTACAAAAAGCAAGCAGTATTAATACATCTGGGTGCCTTTTGCACTGTAATTGATGAGTGTTTATTACACTAGACATTTCTGACTCATTGTACAGTCTTTTTGTGAACCACATACATATAAGAATACACATATGTGAAATCAAAGTGTCTAATTTTCAAGCAAACATGAAATATTCTTTTTAAAAGTCTGAGTTTAACTGATATCAGACACATAAATGCCATTGAAAAATTAGTCTGTGCCCAAATTCTTGCATGTCTAAGAATTGCCTAACTGTTAAAGACTGTAGGAGCATATAAGCATATTACTCCATATATATAAGCATATAAGCATATTACTCCATATAAGTAGCAGTAAGATGTCTGCTCCATTCAGGCTTTTGCACACTTCCATGTGTGCAAGTATGTGTGTATTTGTGTGCATATGCATACACAGACACGTGTTCATCTGTTGTTTCTAACCTAAAAAATTATTTGGATCTGTTGCTTTTTAAAGGGAAAATTTGCCCAGGCTGTCCTGCACTTCATGCTACTGTTCTGAATTAATATTTATAACAAATTAACTCTATTCCTATCCAAAACTTGGGAATCTGAAATGTGAATATGAGCCTGGGGTTGGTACAGTTGCACTGCACTGGATGAACACTGCTTGGGAGGCTAGCACCAGCCAGGAATGTGCTGTGGAAATACCTCCATCTAGTGGGTGGGACTGGGCTGAAAACATTCCTCCAGCATGGCAGGACACTGCCTGTCCACTGCTTTTATAGCAGTTGTGTATCTGTAGTTTTCCTGAAAGAAAACAACAAATGTGGGAACTTCCTATTATCTGTGAAATTATTTCAGATTTTACATGAATATTATAAAAATGCCTACAATATTTAATATGGTCTTTCAATGATAGACTGTTCTTCTTTTCCCTCTGAATTGTTTACTGGGTCCATTATGCATAAATTAGCAAAAATACCTCTGATGGTTTGTTTACACTTTTTCTGAATGAGTTTTAAAAGAAATTAAAAGCACTGAAAAGTTTTCAGGCTTGACATACTCTTCCCACAGTTAAAAATACTGCTTATCTCAGAATGTATTTTAAGTAAGGAGAGGCAGTTCAGTGAGATTTGAAAGCTGGTATGCTTATAAATATTCATTATTGTCTTCAAGACAAAACATGCAAGGGCAATGTGAAAATACAGTATTATCCTTACTTGAGATATGGCTAGAAAATCCTGTATCTACTCTCTTCCCTGTCTTTTTGATGAAATTGTTCTTAGCTGATGAAAAAGAAAATGTGTTCCTAGACCTACTAAAATTAGTAGGAGTTTTTACATGAATAGAGTTAGGGCTTAGTGAGGAATATTTCAGGAAGGAATACAGCATAGCAAAACCTGCAGTACATTCAGTCCTAAAGAAAGTATAGTACTCATGTAATGGTCACCCAATTAATGCCTTCTTCTTACTTCTCTTTCTCAGAAAGGATTAGTGGCTGAAATAGTGTAATAGTTATTTAAGGATGGTTGAATAACATCATGGCATCTAACTAATCAGATGCCTGTTACAGATATTTGTAAGCAGGGCTTCAGGTTCTCCAGCATCCCGCTGAGGCTAGGAATGTCTGTCTTAAATCCAGGTTGCTGGACATTCTAGGATTTTAGGTTTTCTGAAAGGAACTGTGCAGCACCTCAGGTGATTGGAACTGTAAAACATCATCTCCTTTTTTAACTTTTTAATGCTTATCTTATTATCAATATATAGAAAGTACATATTTTTACACACACATGCACGCTTATATATCCTTAAAAATAGGTAAAATCCTTTCTGAATGAACACATTTATAGATATGTGTTGAACACATTTGTAAATCTGTGTTGCTTTCTTATTCAGGTGTCTTGTTACATGTATACATGGTGTTTCTTCTGACCAAAATTTCCCAAATATCTCACCAAAATACAGTTTACATTACAGTCTACAAAGTATTGTTTTAAAATGTAGGATTGAGTACTGTTGTTATGAAACCAGGAGATTAACGTCATTAACTCAAGACAGGCACCATGGAGATAGGTGCCATGCATGTTTCTCCATGTAGCTCTGCCAGTGCACATTAATCTTGACCTGCAACATTCCTGCTATTCCAGCCCTGGGCCCCTCTTGTGCCAAGTTTTATAGTTTATTTATTTGTAGGTATAGCAAAGTTTCCATCAAAGCAGAAATCCTTGTGAATACCTTTACTCATTTTCAGCTTCTGCTTTTTACTCTGCTGGTACAATCTGTCTCATCCATGGTGTCTTTTATGAAGGCAAGGGCTCAGCCGTGAGTCTGACTGGCACTGAAGTAATGCCACGATTTTACATGATCTGAATGTCAAAAGCAAAGAACCCCAAAGTTAATCATTGCTCACTATGATTGACTCAGCCTCCCTAATCCTTTTCTGTTTTCAGTCCTTGTCACTGTACCACTTGACCTGCTTCCTCAGGGCCGGACTATGTATCTTCACCGTGTGTTGCACAAGAATCCAGTCTGGGAAGGGGAAATGATTCTTGCAAAGCTTTAGGGGCTGACTCTGCTTGGACCAAAACTCACTGGGGAAGGGGGTGATGCCTTTGAGCTCACTGGACATAAAACTTCATATCTCAGGCAGTTACTCGCCCTTCCCATCCTGGGCTCGCAACAGAGCTACTTTGTCTTTTAAGTAGGGAGGAGTATCCAGTTTCAGATAAAAAGGACATCTGTACACAGCAGTTTTGCCTCCAGGATTGGGAGTAAAGATCCAATCTCCTGCCACCACCACACCTATTCTGAATCCACAGGACATCATTTTTATTGCCTTTCATGCCATTCATCATCACTGACAAAGGAATAAGGACAGCAGCATCCTGCTGTGTGATTGATATGTTTGTGCTGCTTTGTATTAAGAAGTAATGTTTTTTCATCTCTTTGGTTACACACTTGTAGTATATTCTGTTACCTGCACCCACTTTTCTGCCAGCAGGTAAAATGGAATTATATGTTTAGCTCCTACTTAGGTCCCATTGTGTACTCCTCATAAGGGGTGATACATGCCAAGTACTTATCACAGGAACTAAGTGCTAGTTTGCCACAGAGTCCAGCTGGACTGCAATGGACTTTGCAAAAAAATCCTGTGAGGTGGTATCTAGATATCTGAAACTTTTTTCCCTTACTTTCTTGTGTGGTTGTTAGCATCCTCCAGTAACCCAGATGTGAGAAACAGCCCTGCAGGAAACGACAATGTGCTACACCAATCTGCCCAAGTGAAATGTTCTCAGCACTGGCTCACCTAACACACGGTGCTCGGCTGCTTGCTCAGAACATACCGCTAGTACGGCTGGGAGTGGTGAGACCAAGCTCAGTCTGCACTAATGCTTGCACCCATAGGGGTGAGGGCGCGGGTCGGATGGACAGTTCCTTTCCATGCGGTACCATGGTATATGGTGATTCTCCCCCTCTACTCCACTCCCGTGAGACCCCACCTGAAGTACTACGTTCAGCTCTGGGGCCCCCAGCACAAGAAGGACATGGACCTGTTGGAACAACTCCAGAGGAGGGCCACGAGGATGGTCAGAGGGCTGGAGCACCTCTCCTATGAAGACAGGCTGAGAGCTGGGGTTGTTCAGCCTGGAGAAGAGAAGGCTCTGGGGAGACCTCATTGCGGCCTTCCAGTACCTAAGGGGGCCTACAAGAAAGCTGGAGAGGGACTTTTTACAAGGGCATGTAGTGACAGGACAAGGGTAATGGTTTTAAACTGAAAGAAGGTGGATTCAGGTTAGATATAAGGAAGAAATTCTTTACTCAGAGGGCAGTGAGGCACTGGAACAGGTTGCCCAGAGACACTGTGGATGCCCCATCCCTGGAGGTGTTCAAGGCCAGGCTGGATGGGGCTTTGAGCAACCTGATCTAGTGGGGGGTGTGCCTGTCCATGGCAAGGGGGTTGGAACCGGATGGTCTTTAAGGTCCCTTCCAACCCAAACCTTTCTGATTCTATGATTCTATTCTATGTTGTATCCACTGGCATAAGTTCCCACCAGAGGCACAAAGCATACAGATGGGCATCCTTTGGTATTTCCAACATTTCACTTGACTGCTGCTGAATAAAATGAATAAAATTCAGCCAGGTCATCCTCTTGTGCAGGATATGGCAGATATTTACAGCTGATACTTTACCAGCAAGAGAAGAATAAGGTACAGGACCTTAAGGTCACTTTGCTGGTATTTCTAGTTTTAAGCAGTAAAAATCTAGGTCTTAGTTCCTTAGAGCATCCAGCTGGTGGTGCCAGATAGTAACTACAAAGGGCACTTCTGTATTTTAAATGCTTGGAATATAAAATGTTCGGATAAAGGCATCTTTACAGTTGTTTCTTAGACTCTTTTTAACAACTGTCCTCTCTTTCAGTGAAAACAGCAAGTCACCTGTGTAAAAGTCAACTGTTGTGTGTTTATGCCTCACACAAAGTGGCATAAAAGTGTCCCCCTTATTCACTCGCATTTATTTGAAAGCTCGTTCTGTGCATGGGTTGTAAAATATGTATATAAAAGATGTATATAAATGTACATAGATGATAAGCAGTGGAAGATCAGGCCCAAGACATTTTGCCCTGCCATAATATGTTTATTACTTCATAAATCATGGTAAACCTTAAGAACACATACACCTGTTTTCTTGGGTGGTGACCATCTCTCATACCTGGCATTCATATAACTTACATGATCTGATGTCAAGTATCTTTAACACATTTATTATGGCTATTGATGAGTCAGCTTGTGACCTTCTTTTTCTGTGAAGTTCAGTATTAGTATTTAACTTGGAAGAAGATACCTGTTTTCGAATTTAAAAAGTGGGGCCAGGCAGGGGAGTGGGAAAAGAACACTGTGTTATGTTTCATTGGCCTAACAGTGACCTATAAAATGTGCTGGTGAGAACAGAAAATGTGATGCACCTGTGACTGTAGCCACCGTTTGTTTTCATTCTTTTTGATATTTGATTATAAAGGTTAAAGCCAGGGAAAGGGAGTGCTAACCTGAAGTGCTAGCTTTCCTGTGGCTTCCTGCCATGTAAGTTGGTGCCGATTTGAAGGGGTCAGGTTCTTTGCTGGCAGACAGGAGGCAGTGAGGAATAAACCCTACCCTTTCAGGACAGTCAGTTTTTGTAACAAGGTCACAGGTATGGTTATTTTAGGAAGGTTTTTTTGCTGGAGGGTGCCCTCAATATCTGTGGGCCTCCTGCTTCCCACTAAGAGATTGCAACAGACAGCTGCTTGCTTAATACATAGGTTTTGCTGAGATAGGCTGAGCAGAGGGCAGAGTGCAGGTATGACCAGTCAGGGCAGGGAAAAGATCAGAAAGGTGAGTCAGGCAGAGAGAGGCACGTGGAGAATGGCACGACTAACTCAAGCTTCCTCCACTTGGACTCCAGAACTGGTGGACTCATGACCAATGCAATTCATCCAGGTGCCATGACAGGCATTTTTCAGAGCATAGTAGTCAGGTCTTTGGCCACTGAAAGAAAGCAAGTAGAAGTTATTTGCTGAATGAGTGCTAAGAAAGAGCTGGCTCCAGAGACATCTGCTTAAAGTTTCCACTTTTCCACTTTCAAAATAACACCTTAATTTGGCTTCAGGGATGAAGGCACTTTACTATGCATATTTATATTACAATGTTCATTTGAGAAGGAATATTAATTATACTGTCAATAAAAAAATACTGTATAGTCTCTGGTACAGTAAAATCAATCATTCTGATTGGTTAGTTCAGTATTTTAAAAATACACTCTGCAGTAGAAATCAGAGAGAAACAGCTCAATCTGTTCTGAGATCTTGTGTCCAACAAGTATGACTTTATGCAGTTTTGGTCTGCAAAAAAGTATACCTCATGAAGTGCCCTGAAGTATTCCCCTGTGGGGGAATTAGCTGTGGAGGCTAGTAATTTACTCAGACTCGCTAAGAAAATTAAATCCTCTTCAAAGAATTATATCCCATCATTCTGCAAATGTTATGAAACACAACGGCTGCGCTCTGCCCCTAGTCGCTCTTATGAAATCCTGCTGTAGTGAGTGGAGGCTACGTGTGAGGACGGGGCTGGACTACAGCCCGTTCTAACCGGCTGAGCAGTTATGGCTTATGTTTACAGCATTTCTTCAGGGAAGCAGGGAGCCCATTTAAAATCCCCACTGTATCTGTTCTTTTTGTCTCCACAGTCCCTTGAATCTGTCTTACAAGAATGGCTTGGGATGCAGCAGTGGAAGAAATATGGGACGTATACCACTGGCTTTTGTATCCATATAAACAATGAACGTTTGAACTAAATGAGCTAAAAAAGCAATCACCAGTTAAGCTGTGGTTGCTCAAGTCTGGGTTGCGTGACTACAACTAAGAACAGAATGTGGCTGATTGTCCTTACGTGTGTCTACAGTCATTAACCATTTGATGAAATCAAGAGGATAAATTGTACCATTAGTGGAATTTCTCAGGCTGTGTACATGCTACCTTTTCTCCTGGGAGTTTAGTTAAATGGGGCCTTCCCTATCCTGCAGGCAAGAAAATTGTTTTTTTTTTTTTTTTCCTTTTGATCTCTCAGGGCTCTGTTTTTCAGCCTGCTTGTCTTACCTTAATTCCTTTTGATAAAAGATCCTTTTTATCACACATGCTAAAATTGTTGGATAGGCCTAGTTGACATGCCATGATGAAACTAAATAGGCAGTATGTGTGAATACAGAAACTTTTAAGATGTCATGTATCACTTCACGTTTCCCTGTGTCTCATCACTAGATTTCACAATATCATGAGTACCATGATTTCTGATGTTTTGTTTGTTTTGTTGTTGTTGTTGTTGAAGTCCAGCTTCTGGATTTTTTTCCTTAAAATAAGCATGAAAATAGCTTATATATCAAGCTCTTGTGGTTGCAGAAGAGTACTTAATAACCTGCTCAGTTGCATGTGAAAAGCTCAGAAGGTAAAAAGCAAATTAAAAGCAGATTTATTCTGAAAAAAAAATCTGATTATGATTCATGATTTTAGAATACTTGGAATTGGTGATGTTTCATACACAGCTGTTTGTTGTTTATTAGCAGATAAACAAGAGGGCAGGATTTCTGTACTGGAGAAATTAAAATTAGGAATTCGATGAGTATTTAGTCACATCTACTGGCTGACATCTTAGGCACATGGTAGTTTTCAACACATCTAGAAATGTGACCAATAATTTAGCCAATGACTATAAAAGTGAAATCTATTTTTATGGGTTGGTCAGATGAACTCCTTATGAGTTTTTCTGAACCAGGGATATTTGAGCTTACTTAATGGCCTTTAGTTCCTGGGAACCTCTTACGCTGAACATCATATTTTAAGGAATAACTAAAAAAATAGCATTTGTAAAATTGTTTCTAATGTAAAATTAGTTATTAGGTGTACAATCGTTAAAAAAAAACTTTCAGGTTTTTGTTTGGATTTTTTTTTTTCTTATCAGACTGTTGTATAGCTTGGAAGCAGAAACCTATTTTTGTGCCCTGTCACTTTTATTTTTAACTAATAGATTAGCATTCAACTTTGCTGTCCTAATCTAAATAACACGGTGTTTTCCATAGTAAATAATGGTAGCATCTCCCTTGACTCTTCAGTAAGAAGGTATAGAAAGATACTTAAATAATTAGGGCCTTGATTTTTTTCTTTTTGTCTAAACTGAATTTTAAAAACTTGCTTAAAATTTTGGAAAAAGTCTACAATAGATTTGCATTCTGTAAGCATTTAGGCACATATGGGATCTTGATGAACTAGACCAACATCATTTAGAAATCATAGAATCATAGAGTATTCCAAGTTGGAAGGGACCCACAAGGATCATCGAGTCCAACTCCTGGCTTCACACAGGTCTACCCAAAAATTCAGACCATGACAGATCTTTCATTATATTATGACCTATTTTCTGCTTTTAGCCACTGCTACTGTATTTCTGACTTCTGTATCTTTTCAGGACCTCAGGATTAATGTTATTGATACTTAATATTGATACTTAATTTTGAAACAGACATCCTGTAATGATAAAGAGGGGGACTTTTATTTGTTTATCAGGAGTGAAATCAATATACAAGCACAGAAGACATCTTTAGCTGTGAATTTGCTGCAGAAGCTACTCTCTGATAGCAGGGACATGCTGTTGTAAAGTAGTTTGCATTTCCTAATGTCAGTTTTACAGGCATCATATCACTGCAGCCTATAAAAAAAGAATTGACCCATTACACAACTGTTAGAAATGAATGACAAAGGATGATAGGGAGTGATAACTCCTAAAGAACCATTCATACCAAGTATTTCTATTGCCAGTGAAAGTATTTATTACGTGTATTTTTTAAATAAGGGACAGATTCTGCATGAAACTAGATTCTTGGTTACATGCTAAAGACTGTTCCTTTTGTACATGTACTTACACTTCAGTTTCTGAATACTTACACGTAATTTTCATATAGGTAGGAATTCCTGAACAAAAAAACCATCCACACTCCAGTCTTGCCTGGTGTCTCTTCCAATAGTATCTCAATCTTGATTGTACACTGATCTACAAAAATAGCAGTAGTTGCTGGGTTTTGTTGTTGTTTTGTTTTGTTTTCTGGTCTTGTTTTCTTCATAATGGAAAAGTAAAAATATATGCAATAACTATTCCTTCATTCCTCATGTATAAACTGAGCAAATCAGATGCCAAGTTCAAATAGTTTATTTTCTTCTCTTATATTTCCAGGACACTATTCACTTTTCTGTATGTGTTTATTCCTAAATTATTATGTGATTTTATCTATGTGAAAGAAGATGTGAAAGCAACAGGACAGAGACTTTCTAATGACAGAAGCCAAACTAAACACAGCAGAGCTGTAGCAGATGCTCAGATGGAAACACCCATAGAGAATTAGATGATCTTTTTTAATTATGCAACATCAAACAGCAGCAACCAAGAAAATAGTCTCATGTAACAAATCTATAGCCTGCCTGAGGTTTTAGAATATATTTTGTTTGGATACCTCTTCTACTGCTCAGTTTCTTCTTCTCCCTGCAAAATTGTACAAAACTTGTTAAAGAAATACAACTGTTTTCCCTCAAATTAAACTTCCAGTGCTTTATACAGAATGTAAGAGGCCAAATCCAAAATTTTTGAGGTGGCAATAGCAGGGTAGCCTAGCTCATCTGAGGGCTATAAACACTCATTGCTTAGCTTTTAAATTAAAGAGTAGCTTCCATCTTTTAGCTCTCCTGTTTCTAATGTCTTCTTGGTTGTTGCTACAGGCAAAATGCTCACAGCATTTGCATTCTGAGGTATTGAGATGGGATTTAAAAGCAGAAGGAGATGAGGAAAAAGTATGTCAGCTAATGTCTCCTGTTTGATGGTTTTGAGAATGAAGATTAAAAAAATAGGAGACTTAGAAACAGAGGGGGAAAACATTAAAACAAGCATCGTGTCAATGCAGTACAGAATATTTGTGTCAGAAGTAAGACTGCCATGACCCAGGTCCCTATCTCTCTCACATGTACTTAGCTTTGCATGCTGATTAAAACCCTTTGAAGCTGATAGGACTGAATAGTTGTGGGTGAATTTAAGCTGATACTAAGTCCTCCAATGCTGCATGTTCCTAAGAATGAAGTTCGATTAGAAGCCACTTTAACTTTACCTTATTTCTGTTGTATCCTTGATAGATATAACCCAAGCTGGAATTTGTTGAATGTTCCAGTTCTGACCCTGATCCTCCAACATCCCATTTAACTACTCACATGATAAAGTTATTTGTAAATGTTAAATCTTTGCAGGATTATGATCTAAAGGAGTATTAGAGCCTGATCCAACAACTTCAGAGGCCTGCCCTAGATTTTGGTGATCAGTGTATCAGAGCCATACTAAAGGGATTAAGATGCTGCCAGTACTTACTGAAGATACAGTTTTCCCAAAAGCACAGTTCAGTTTTCTAGTATTGACACAGCCAGAGCAAGTGATATAAGTTTGCACATTATATAGTATGTCTCACCATACTTACACTAGTATAACTCTGATAGTTTACAGTGGCTCCAGTAGCCTCCATTTTATTTATGCATTCATAATCCAAATGCTTAGCAGTATAAATATTTTCTCTATGTGCCTATACACACAGACATATTTACTTATATAATGTGTGAGGCTACGTTGTGGAAGAAAATGAAATTTTGCTACGACCTGTCTGAGATGAGTGGGTTACCTGCTGTAGCAAAGTGGAGGAGTTAGGCAGGCTGCATCAGCCCTGTTCCAATACATCTGCCATGCCCACAGCTCTCCAGTAGACCAAGCCTTTCTTTAGAGAGGGAATGATTTCAGTAGAATTGCACTTTATAGCACTTCAGAAACTTCTATGTATTAGGCTTTTATCAAAAATCAGGGAAGAAAACATTAGAACCCTTTTCCAATTCTGATACAGAAATATTCTGGGATCTTTTCCCTTACCCCTTTGTTTTGTATTCTTTCATTTTAATTCTCTGCCTTTCATGTGTCAGTAGATGTTAACTTCCCTTTATTTCACAGGTGACAATCAGGACTTGGGAAACGATGCAGGAAGAGATTTGGCACTTTTTTCCTTTGGCTGGAAGCCAAAATGTACAAAATAAAGGTATTGCTTTTGCCACCCATGGTTTGCAGTTAATCTCCAGACTGTGGAATTTATGTGGTGTTGTTTCATGTGATGATAGTCCTGTTACCATATGTTACATGGCCATTCCATTGAAGAAGCTTTGCACCTATCAGACATGCATTAGTTTTGTCTAAGAACACTAGGTGGGGGAAAGAAAAAAAAACATCACTTCAGTTTTGTGGTGAAGAGGGTGAAGGTCTGTGATGTAGCTATCCCACATGGCTGTAGAAAATTTGTAGCAGCCAGCATACAGGTTTCCCTTGTCAGATTTGACTGCCTAGTTTTAGATTACTTCCTTTCTCATTACGTGACATCATCATGAACAAACTGATACTAAATGGTATAAAATCATCATTCTTACATAATACCTTTCATCTCAAGATTTCAAAGTGCTTTACAATCTTTAGTCTGTACTGTACCTCTTAACCCAGTAATCACATGAGTAAGGTCTTCCTCACACAGAAGAAACATTTCTAAATACTTCACATCCTGTTGAAGATGAGAGGAGGTGCAAAGTTTACTTAGTCAAGAACTGGGATTAAAACTCACTACATCTGCTTTTTTCATAAGCACCTTTCTTCCTTTCAAATGCAGCTACAGATGCAAAAGTCTCAATAGATATTGAGATATAGGTGTTTTTAATGCATGTTAGAAACATGATGCTGCTTGATTTAAATTTAGGATCTCTGGCTGACAGGTCTGTTGTGTGGCTTCTTAAAGAAAAAATTCTGTCATGTCGTGTGCAATCACAGCTGTTTTGTTCGTTTTAGAAATGGCTTTCTTCACAAGCTGGATTTTGTTCAACGTGCATGACCTATTCTGGCATATTCGTCAGCAGTGTTTGAGACAAGAACACTTCAGATGAATAGTTTTCTCCAGTATGAATAACTGTAGTGGAATCTAATTAAATGAGTCCCTTTGTATAGAGAAAGTATAGAAACTGAATTTATCAATAGGACAAGAACACAGCTTAACTCAGAAAAAGCCTTCGGAATATTGACTGCAAGTTACTAAAAGACTTAAATTCTTCATGAAAGACAAAATATTGCTGTGACTTGTCAAATGTTATTTGTCATGCTTTGTGTTCTGATTTGTTTGTTTGATGGTCATATTTGTTTGTTCTTGGGTCAATGGTTTAGGGTCAGTATAAACCTGGACTGGCTGTCCCAGAGGCAAGGGTATCAACTCTATGAATGAAGCAGGAAATTATTTCTTCTGATTGATCTAACTCTGCCGTGGAAATCCACAATATCAAGTTTTGCTCTGTTAGATAGCTACTGTGCATGATCCAGAGCAGCCCTTCACTTTTTGTGCGAAGTCCTGGCAGTCTTTCACTTGTTTCTCATGACCAAGAAGCTGCCTGTTTGATACTATTTATCTTTAGAGGGAGGAGGATTGGCAACAATTCATTACCAGAAAAAAAGCTGGTATGAAGGTCTTCTAAATATAACTACTTACTGAATTTACTGATTTTATTTTTCCTTTATATGGAGTTATTTTTCAGCTACTGTATCCTTTCAGATTCAGACGTTATTTTTGAATCTTCTCATCTGAGAACAGTATTTCAAGCATTTGAACATTTTCTTTCTACCATTTGTGGAGGAGCACTAGGCTTTGACCTTGTTACCACCCTGGAACGTTTTGATACTTGCCCACACCTTTATTTACTGCAGACTGGATAACTGAGATTCCTGCCAAGCTTCCTGCCCAGACACCACTATTAAAAGGTTTTGTTAGAGTCAACATATTGATAACAGAACTTTATAATCTTTTTAAACTTTCTAGTCACATTCTGTTATGGATTCTTTGCATTGCGTAATGGCATATGTCCCTCTTGATTTGAAATTTCTACTTTTAATTTGTTTTATATACAAAGATATGTTTACAACTTTGTACACCAATAATTCAAAGGATATAGCTGGGATGTTTAAAGAACTTTTTGATCCAGTAGCATTTTTACCAAATTGTAGGATATCAAGGACTGAAAATAGATAATGTAGCAACATTTAAACAGGGAAAAGGTATGGATAGTGAACTTCCAAGCAGATACCTTGAGAAGCAAAATTAGATAAAGCCTGAGGTGAGTTGCAATGAGAAAATCAAAA
>VXAL01015920.1:213297-227741 GCA_013399475.1 Chauna torquata | reverse complement strand
AGAAACTAGATATATTCAAACCACAAATAACCTGCAGCAATTTTTTTATTCTGAGGCAAGCTTGTTCTTTGTGCAATTTTATTTGGTATGCAGAAGGTTCTCTAATATTTAAGCCCTTCAAATAAAGACTAAGTTATTCTCAGATGTGTACTATAATGCAAGCAGGAAGTATATATTTGAAAATAATGAGTGAGATTCTTTAGCCCATGTTGGATAAGAATTCAAACTAAATGATGATAATCTTTGTATTTATCTTCCTTTGAATCCTAGTTTCCTAATGGTTATTAGTAACCTCTACTATCAAAGGTATATTCTACATGTGTTTAAACAGTAGAAGACATGGTTCCATTTCTCTGCTATTTGCTACTTCCATATACAACAATTCCCGTAGAAGTTATCAGAACCAGTGAATGTAGTACAAGATTTTAAAATGAGCCAATACTTTCTGGATGCCTGAATGTTCAATTTCTCATGACTAAAGATTATCCATTTAATTTGCATCATAATGCCATTATTGTCAGGTGAGGTATTGCACCTGGGGGACCAGTAACTCCTAGCTACCAGGACAATCACTTCTTAAGCTTTTCTCACTTGACCCGAATCAGCTAATTTAGTTGCACATGACTGCTGTATTGTACCCTGTTTCCATGACTTCCTTTAATTCTCACATTTGTGTTAATTATATCGACACGTGAAGTTGCAACAAGTTACATAACTGAGTTCAGAGATCACTTATCCTATTCTAACTTCATAACTACAGCCTTACCCTTTTGTCATATGTACTTCCTGAAAGAACATCAAAGAATATAGAATATATCATTTTTTGTAAGAAATTAAGTTCTTCTCTTATCGCTCAGATACAGATCTGATCCTGCACCACCAAAGTCGGTAGAAGTGGGATGAAGTTATATGGATGTTAGTCTTCTGAACTTTTTGTATGTGCAAAAACGTGCTCATGGTGCATCTCTTCAAGTCCCTCTTGGGGGTAGTGAGACTTTTTCAGGGGCCAAGTTAGGGATACCTTCCTGGAAAGGTACGCTGGATTATGTATGGATAGGATGTGACTAAGCTGAACTCTAGCTGGTTTATTCTTTGCATCCATTCTGATCTTACCGTATCAAAGTAAGGGTGAAGCTGGAAAGGGGAAACTAGGCAAGTTACCCTCTATGGCAGTAGATGAGGAGGTTGTTTAAGAACACAATACAAATAGGGGCCTCTGAAGTAACAGTAGTGCCCTGTATTAGTTTACTTTTTCTTCTGTACTGTATACATCTCATTTCACACCATCCAGTCTAAAAACTGCATTTGTATAATGAATTTTTGTTAAATAAAAGGTACATTGTTAGACTGCTTAATTATACCTTGGCTGACTTGCATGAATTTTTAAATCCTTATTTCCTAATAAATTGAAAGGAGATGGAGTTTACCAAGGTCTAAGTATAATTATTTCACCTATGTTTATTTGGGGAGTTTTCTTTTTTAATCCAATTTCCTTCTTTCCTTCCCCTCTGTTGCAGAGCAAAGCCTCAGGCATTCAGACTTAGGCAATTGTCCAAATCTATCTTAAAACAACATTTTATATCAAAGCTTCTTGCAGCTATAGGGCGAGGGTCACATGTACTTTACCTGGGTCAGCAGGACAACTTGGGATGACACTGCAGACCCATCTCTCTTCTCCCAGTAAATATATGAATAACGTAGAGCTATAAAGATTTTTGTTTCTCAGGAGAAGTCTAAGTTGCCTTGTCCCATATAGGACCAGTTGAAAGAACTTTGGCTCACAAAAAAAAGAGGCAGGCATATCTCACCTAAGAATCTGCCTGTGTCCTTAATTTTTTTTCCTGACTAACAGCAAAGACTTTGCAAAGCATATCTAGATTTTGCAGTGTTGACAGGCAGCTTTGTTATTACCATAATAATATCACTTGATATCAGAGGTAGAGCAACATGGAACCTGAAATGCCAGAGACTGGAGAAATCATGGCATTGTGTAGATACTGAGACATACAAAGCTTTGGTAAGCACTAGTTCATTTTTCACACCTTCTGTTAATTTTCCATACAGAACCCACAGTAAGCCCTTAGTGATGTAGAAGGGAAGATACTTTAAACAAAACTTGGAATAGAAATAGATGTTAACACATTTGAAGCTGCATTTGTAGCTGAAAACATTCTAGTATTTTGATTTTTTTTCCTGATGTTTCTATGGTAGTTATCCTTACATGTTTTTCAGCTGCTTTCAAGTTACTGCTGTACTGCTGGCTGTGAAAGTGAGAGAACAGCTTCTGCAGATGAAAGGCCAGCAACGATAGCACTGGAATGTGACCTCGGACGTTTATCAGAACGACACTGGCTGTCAGATGATACAGCATTCTTATTTTTCTGACCACTTTTGGCCTGGAATCAGTTCAGTTCAGTATGGGGGCATATATTGCCATGCTGTGCATACACCCATAAATGGTATATCCTTTGTTAAGACTTTTAATACGAAGTTACTTGAGTTAATGTGAAATAGGTTTCATTTCAATAGCCCTCCCTTGTGTGTTGACATTTACCATGTTCCTCTTTCATTTCCATCATGTTTTAAAAGTTTGCTTGAAAGAAAGCACTGGGATTAGAGAAAGACCAATTATTCTGTCTGATTAAAAAAAAATGAAATAAATATCAAATGAGAATAATTTTCTTGCTATTGATCATGGGTGTTCTTCTGCTTAATAGATCAAGGTTTCATAAACTGTACGAGATTATTCCTTCCTGCCTCAGATTTGGGAAGCAGCTGAACAGTAACAGAAAAGAAGCTGCTATCTGAAAGACAGATTTTGAGTAAGTGATGTAATCTCCATAGCTTCGTTCTATCTATCTGCAATTGAAAATAATGGAGGCAAGTGTTTGGTAGATAGTCTATGAAGGTGAAAACTGCGACTAGGTGTAGAAAGATCTCAACTACATTCTCAGCCTGGCTGTTGGCTTGTACTATTACTGTAAGCAAGTTATTTCCCTGAGCCTCAGGATCCACAGCTACAAAACAGGATAGGTCTGAGGAATCCTCAAAATGAAAAACTGCCTTTAGTAATGATAGTAAATACTATAGTTTCTATGGCAGGTGTTACAGATTTGAGATTTATTTGCAGATCGTGTCCCGCAGGAGATTCCAAAGAGTCAGGAATGTTTTGTCATTTTGTTGGTGCGTACAGGTTGGGACAACACATGTAGGTGGAGCTGTCTTTAAATGTGGTTGAAATACTAGAAATACGGTGCTTTGGCACCTGGGTCGAAGGAAATACTTCTACTGCTCTTCTTCTACTGTAGAGTGTGGAAGAAATTCTGTAGTTGTTTCTGTAATGAATCATGTAGATCGTAATGGACTAGTTAATGTTTTAGGATGAAACTCTGTCCTTAATTTTTGGTAATGCCTCTGCTCTTGAAAGGAGAATTGAGATTGCTATGCTTTGTATTCCAGCTCCACCTCTATTTTTTTTTTGCAGACAAATATGCTGGATGACATATATGGATGAAAATTAATCAGCATTCATTTTTGTCCGTAGAAAACATAACAAGATCTCTGATATCCTAGAGCTGAACAACTAGCACTGTGTTGGTAAATAAGTAAGTTAAAAATGACAATATGTCTTTAATTGTGTTTCTCAGGTGATTTCTTATGTAAGCAAAAAAGATCAAGCATTTCTTCATAACAATGCCCACCCCAGACCTAAGAAGAGCAGCAGGAGGGTTATCCACATTACAAATCTCAGTCATAAGCCTGTTTGTTTGCTTTTGAAATATAATATTGTGGTAGAGCAATTACAGAAATGTAAAGCATTTTAGAGCAAATGAATGAGCAAAATATTTTTATTCTTGCTAGACAAGTGCTTAAGTGCTTCCAATGAGAAGGTGAACAACTTCTAACATATTCCTGATCTATTAAAAAATGGCTTAAGCAACAATATTTTGTTTGATCAGTCAGGTTTTCAGCATGTTCATAATTTTCTCACTAGTTTTGAATCCTCAGTTTATTTGGAGGCCAGGAAGCTCCTGGACTGGTTGGCTGAGTCATTTTCTGGTGATTAAGTGGTATGTCTGAACAGGAAACATATTGCAAAAGGCTTAAGGGAGTTTATAAATAGAAAATGTTTGGAGGGAAAGTCATTACTCAGAAAGCAAATTCTATAGATACATGACTGCATAGATGTCTGTTGTAAAAGATCAGTATTGTTAATGAAAAAATTGGATTTTTTTTTAAAAAAAAGCACATTGGTTTAATTGCTTAGTACTCTTTCTTTACAGCTTTTTCGTACTCAGACAAATATGTAGGGACACGAATCAATTTTAAGCTTCGAAATAAACTGTCTTGGTAGCAGCCCTCTTGTTTTCAAGGTTTATATTTCTGATTCCAAGAATACATATTTCTTTAATGTTACCTTGCTAAACTGACAAAGTCCTGATTTACTGTGCACTTCCAGTGTGCTTACTTCTGTGATATGGTATGTGTATGTCATATGTCATACACATGGAGGGAGCAAGGAACAGGACACAGAAGCTAGGAACTCCTCAGTTAATAGTGCTTCTACGACTGTTAAATTAATGAGTTGCCTTAGACAGGTTCCACTGTCATTTTCTTATTTTTTTTACGACTATGACTTGTCTTCACTTTGTTCTTCTGTAAAGGTAGGATAACAGCTAATCCCCCATTTCAGAATGGCATTTTAACACATGCTGAATACAAAGTACAGTAGCAAACTGTACAATTCACTTGAAGTCGATGACTTTGCCCACAAAACCAGAATGGACATGTTTTGTTCCCTCCTCAGTTAGCAGCAATCTTAGGATCCCTATCTGGTCATACTATAGTATAACTCACTGACAACCCGATCATTTGACTGAAAAGATTTCTGTCATTGTTTAAAGAGGAACTATTTGTTAACACAGGAAAAAAATATTGTGGACAAGTAATGGAATTGAAATCAAACTTTCCTAATTTACAGCCGGATCCAAAGCTAACCAAAGCGAGTGGGAGTCTTTCCACTGGCTTCATTAAACTTTGCATATTTGTCTACAGAAGTGCTAGGAATACAGCCCAGCCAGGCCCTGGGAGACGCTCCAACCCCTTGTTCTCAGCTAACCTTCCCTGGCCAGTGTGCAGAGCTGCTAGGGTGAAAATGGTACTATGTACAGTACCAAGGGCAGACTGAACTAAAACCTGAACCAAAAAAAATGCTGTAGGAAAACCCTTACTAAAAAAGGCAAATATAAATAACAGTAAATAGTAGTAATATTATGGGTTCAGTTGCCTCCATGCAAGTGCCTACACATTTATAAATGCAGACAGTTTAGTTTAAGATGTTTATTGATGATTCATAGACTAATGCTTTAAGGAAAACAGAAGGCAAGAGCAGGCAAGTTTCCAAAATCTGGGTATACTGTGAAATAAAAAATTACATATAAGCGTTCTCTCCATGAGTGCACAGTGAAATGTATGTGTTCACTGAAAGTACTACTCCCGTACACTAAAAAAATTCCTACTGTATCACTGTCTAGAGTAAATGATAAGAGAAGTGGCAGGGCTCATGAAGGAAACCACTCATTTAACTCAATTATTTAAAGATGGAAATCTGCTTGAAATCTAGAACTTTTTGTAATAAGTTTCATCTGTAAAGTTTGACAGTAAACCATTCTCTGTAACAGTCTGTTAGATAGGGGCTGTGAAATCTAATATGAATTATCTATGTATATCTAAAATTTTGTTTGTTGTCCAACAATAAATATTTGGCTGTGTGGGTGAAAGTGAAAGGCCAGACCGTGATCTCTAGATCACCAGGAAGTTTTGTACCACTATAAATAGAGAAACCATTTGAATCCTGTGAAGTTATTTCAAATTGACTTTTTTTTTTTTTTTTTAATACTGAAAATACCTTTTAGTCTTTAGCTTATACTTTCTTAAACAGTGTATTGGTGAATGTGTGATGTCAGATGCCTGTGTTGAAACAGCAGCATAACTGCTGCTCGTTAAGAAACTGCAAGGATGCAGTACAGCTAGAAGAAGCACTTTGCACTCAGAAAGAAATACTTTCACATCAGGAAGGCTGAGTGGCAAAAGAAGATTCTTCAGCTGTGCTGAGCTTCATGGGTCAACTTCCTGTATGAATTTTAAATAAACTACTACAGGGCATTTGAAAGAAATGCCAGTCCCGTGAACAACATGGAACAATCATACAAAAAGGTGATGGACTAAGTTTCTGCTCAACAGGATTTCCTCTGGGAATGTGGCAGTTGTTAAATGGCTTCCTTTCAAGCTATTACGACAAAGCACTTGTGCCCAGGCTTTGTTTTCTCCCCAAGTGCTGCTGTTACCATTCCAGAGAGTTCAAAGTGGTTTTGCTCTCCATGCGTGCAGGCTCCTCCTTCACCAGCTGAAATCTGGTATTTCAAACTCTGAGTATGCACAAGCAGGAAGGGTGGAAAGATGCCAACTGCCCTGCTGACAAAATTGCAGATGCACAGGACCTTTTTTTTTTTTTAATTAGAGAATATTATTTTTTTTATGCTGGCACCAAGACTGGAAAGCTATTGGCACACAATGCAACTCTGAAAAGGTCTCTCTGCAAGCTACACTTGTTTGTTTAAAGTTGCTAACGTGACATGTTTAAATACTAAATTATGGAGTTCATAAAAGTATTTTACAGGTTGTCAAGAACAATATTGCTTGTGCTGTGATCCAGTGAGATCACATGAGCTGAGAAAAAACAAGCAACAGAAAAGAGGCTGTCCAACAAGCCTCCAAGTACTATGCTAGAAACTAGTGGCAATTCATGAGGTGGCACCTCTCTGTAAAGTGCTAAGCCAACAGCCAAGTGGTGCTAGGAAGCATGGCACTGCAGAGCTTGTTACCTCGGGGGGAGGCAACAGTAGGGGTTGAATTACCTGCAACATCTCTGAAATCTCCAAAGCTTATGGCAGGAAAAAGAATGACCATGGCATTATTCCACATATGGCTTCAGTGTGTCAAATGCTTAATGTAAAACTTCTCGTGCTCTGCCAGGTGGGCCACAGCACTTGACTTCCGACCCTCTTCTAAGCAGTGTTGAAGCGGGTTATGACTTCCTGAGCCACTTGGAATTTGGCAGAGGGGTTTTGGTAGCGCTGATGTCTGCACGTGGCTTGTGTCCGTATGGCAATGCTGAGCTCCTCTGGGAGCAGAGGCATTATGTAATGCGGAGCTCTTCTGTGTAGGTTTATGGAAAACTGACAGTGCTGGAAAGGGGCCAGTTTAACAGGGAGAACTGAAGTTGACTAAGCTTGAACAACCTAATTATCACATAAGGTTAAAGAGGTAAATGGCTTTAGGCCCCATTTAAGAAAGCAGGGATGAAAGCATGGAAACAGGAATAAGCTGCGTTTTTTCTGTGATCAGATAAGAAAGAGAAACTGTCAGTGCTGCTGTGGCTGGATATAAAATGGAAAAACTTACATTGCAGAGGGTTAAAAAGCAATTAAACTTTCAAGAACATATTCCTGAGTAGGAATTTGAGAGCACTGTTCTAATTTTTACCCAGAAACATGTGAAGTCCAGTCTTTCAAGGATAATTTTCCTGAGGTTGAGGTAGTGATTAGACACACATAACTCACAACCTTAAAACACCAATCTCTTTTGTGTCTGCACTGTGGGTATCGTATCAATGCCATGAATATCTGCTTTAACAGTTGTGTTACTATGCTGCTATTTGGCCTCTGGTGAGAACTGCAGAATCCTTGCTTTTAACAGATGTCTCTGTCTTTTTTTCTTGTTTTTGCAGTTGAGTGAGGTCAGAAGAAAAGTTGGTTATTGGTTCAAACGTGCATAGGATTGACTCCAGTGAAAGGTAGGAGGCTGAATGAAATTTTCTTTTTTACCAATAAGCATAGTAGTAAAAAATGTCAGTATGCATATTTCATTGAGCATAAACTTGCCTTTTGAACCATGACAACCGAGTATTTCTGAACAAAGTTTACATATATAAATATTTGTAAGACACATAAATCAGATTGAAACACAAACCTACAGGTAAACCAAATTTTTATATGCATCAATACTTTTCTTGTTGGACTATATATAATCATAATATGCACAACTTCAGTGGAACTTGTAGGTCCTTAGTTATTCCTCTCTTACTGACAGTATCCTTTGGAAATCCTTATCATCATTATTGTGAAGAAAGAGTAAATACAAGAGTAAAAATGACAGTGATGTTAACTGACATTTCCTACAAAATCCAGAACATGGGAAGGAGCTTTGCAAGTTGTAATCATATATTGGCCAGAGTCCTAATTAAGACAGGAAAATTCACATTTCTTCTTTGCCCAGACCACAAATTTGCTTTTTGGTTGCCCTGTAGTAGTCTCCAAGTGCACCATGGCTAAGTTTCATGTTTTTATATAAATGCTGCTTGTAAAGGGCATTAATGATGCATGACTTTTGTTTCTTAGCAACCTTATTTTTTAAACAAAGAGGGGATGAATACATATAATTTATTTATTTTATGCTCTCAAGACAGACAGTAATGTACAACAGACAAAACTGATACCCAACAGTTGCTGATTGTTTTCTATTATCTCCATAGAGCAAGTTAGAAACATTCGCATAAGATATTTTTAAAAAACAAACAGATCTTCTTCTTAGCCATTCCTCCCTGGCTAAGCACAAGAAGTGAGGTCATCTCTTCTCTAATACAGCATAATGCAACACAGTAAATGGTCAGTCACTAGAAACCCCTGAAGTAAATTCTGGAATTGCCAAATAAAGTACCTCCTTCCCTGAGAATGAGGAAAAAGATTCACCATTAAACTTCTAACATGGGTATGCTCATGCAGATGGACTCATACTTGTTAAAGAAACAATTACAATAGCATAGACTAACTAGAAATGTTTAATTCAAAAATGAATAATGAGAATCGGTCTGTGAAATTGGAAGCATGACAGTTAGAATTGTTGTAGTTTCATCCTTGAGTTCAGTTGTCTGATAAACAGCAATTTCCCAAAAATATCACCAGAGACTCTGCACTCAGACTTATGATGGTCCTCACTGGTTCACGCTCTGTCTTTCTTCCCCTAAATGACACTCAGGGAAGACTTTGTTCAGTAACACCCACAACATATAAGTAACATTTAATTAAAATATGAAGTCTCTGCTAAGATTTAATATGCTAACATCAAAGCATCTAGAAAGTGATCTTTGTCTCTGACAGAAGATTTCCCACAGACAAGAAATAATCTCAGGTACTTGCTGATGACGTACAGAATGGTTAAGCATGTATTTACAGAGATTCCCTTTATTCACTGACAGTCACATTCTAGGAACTATTTTCATATGGGTGCGTGCCTAACACTCAAGTGTTCCTTTTTTTTTTTAATTTTAATTTCCCCGAAATCTTTATCACAGATCACTATATTTTTCTGCTGATATAATCTGAAGCAATTTAGCTGGCTATTTTGCAATGTGACATCCTTTAAGCAGCTGACAGTTACCGGCTTGTGCAGATGCTTTAGCACCCTTGCAAAGCAGAATCTGTTTACCAGCTGTACATGGCCTGGAATCATTTGTCTTGAAAGACTGTGTATTAACTTAAATTTCTTTATCACTTTAGCTGACATTTAAGTTTCACTTTGCTCTGCAAAGTCTTAATCTGAAATCAAGTATGACTGAACTGAGAGTACATTTTCAGGGAAGGTGTTAGCACAGCAGTGCAGGAAGGAAATCTTATCAGCTTTGTTGAGCTTGGTTGGATAGTTTTACGGGGAGTCATTCGTCAGCAGAATCAAAGGCAACGCAGCTGCATGGACTGGCTGGGAAAATGAGGCCTGATCCAAAGCCTATTGGAATCCATGCAAAATGATGTTTAATTACTTGATCCTTTCCTCTCTGAAGTCAGTGAGATGTTACCATTTATTTCAACAGAAGGAAATATGTCTATGCCTTTGATATTCTTTCATATGCATTTCTCACAGTAGTGATTTCTGCAAATCAAAGCAGCATCAAAACTGTATCTGAGCACACAAACCCAAATGCCAGAAATAAAAATATAAAATATCTGTGGAATATGCCCTTAAGGCACTGAGGATTTGGCATTAAGAAAATGAAGACTCTTAATGCAATAATTATCATATTCCGTATGGAAAGTATCCAAATATACCCCTTTCCTTTGGACAACCACATCTTTTAACAGCTGACTAGAAGACTGACCTCAGCAAGGACAGAAAAAGGGGAAGAAAATGCAATTCTTTATAATAATGATTTTTTCTACCTTTCATAATGTCCACCTTATTTGATTATCTGTCAGATCTTCTCAAAATTCAGATATACCTTACAAAATGATACATGTCCCAAAAGAAGTTTCAAACTTCTTAAGGTTCTGGTTGTTGTTTTTCAGAACTCGAAAAATGTTTTTATGATTTGTAATTAGAACATTACCAAAGCTGCCATTATCCCTTACATGAAGTGAAATGACACTATGAGATGAGACTTTGTTGTAGGAATAAACATGGGGATGATAATTCTATGCCTTACTAAAATGAGAGCTATCTTACAGAGTGCTAGGCTCATTCTTCTGCCTTCAAAGAAGGAAGTTTCAGATTCATGAACTGAAGATTTTGAAGAGGCTAGTGCTGGCTAGCTGAGCTATATGAGATAGCAGTTATCAGAGTGTCTTAGGAAATGAATCAGTTAATACAGAATGATACTGGAAGCCAGATATTATCCTGTGCTCAGATTTCGAGTGATTAATACTTTTGTATCACTAAAATCCATTTTAGCTTCAGGGAGATTTAATCAGCAAAGAAAGGCAATCCAAAAAGTGAAATTTCCTAGATTTGTGCCTGTAACCTGTATCAGACAAGCTCTGTCCCCGTTATGTCAAAATATCACAGAAAACATTCACATATGAAAACAAAAGAACAAACCAATACAAGCAAAAAAAAACCACCAGCCCACCCCAGCACATGCCTAAAACCTAAACAGGACTAACATTACCAACCTGAAGACTTTTTACTCTCTGGGTGTGCTGAGGGATAGTTTCTCAGAAGTTACCCTTTCAAAGAACATAGGCAACATGGAGCAAACAAAAATCTTGGCACTTCTGTGCTGGTGTGGGGAGGTGAGGGAGTAACTGCTGTTACTGAAGCAGAAGCTGTGAGTACGTGGCTAACATGAGGAAGGTAGGGTGATTAAGTACCGATCCCCAAACTTCCCTAACAGTTGTCTGTGGGAAGAGGGCTAGAAAATTAGGTGTGTTTTGTTGGTACTTCTCTGGTTTTTTTGTTTGTTTGTTTGTTTTTTAAATTAAGAAACAAGGATCCTGTGGAATGGTTTAAACATTCATTGTTTACCAATGAACCAAACTGTTTTGAACTGTTTCTCAATAGACATGCATAATCTGTTAATGTGTTTAGAAACTTGAACAGAAATGTTACTTATAATGTGTCTCACCCAAGGGTAATTTCATTATATGCTAAGAGTATTATTATCTGATATATTCAGGATTGGGTAGGAAGGGCTATTTCCTGCACATGTGGTAAGAAAATCCAGCTATTCCAGGCTCCTGGAAAATTATATGCTCCCACATAAAGAAAGCAGCTTCCTTTCCTTAGATCTATTTTCTTTTCCATAATCTATGAAGCAAAATTCCTTTAAAAGAACTGCTCTAATGGCTTATTGTTCATTAAAAAAATAAAATAAAATAAAATTGTATTTAACTGATTCTCACCAGAGATTAATATGATGCCAAACTTCAAACCATGAGCAGGAAAATACCTACACTACCAACAGTGGCCTGTCATGGGATGTAGCAGTGTCAAGGTTTTTACCTTCCTACAAGGATTTCACCCTCATAAGACCCCATGAAGAAGAGAAGTCTTATTGCCTTCACCCTATAGTATATGCATGACTTGCTCAAAGGCATAAGGGAGGTGAGTGGTGGAGGAGGGAGTTCAGCATGGTCTCTTGAGACCCAGGCTGCAACTAAACAACCAGAGCATCTCTTATCTATTAAAAAAAAAAAAAAAAAAAAAGTAGAGTTAACTTTGAAATCCACAATTAATAAGAAAAGATCAGACAGATCATTTAAATACCACAAAAAGGGCTTTTATTGTGTTGGATATGTAGATAGTATTACATTTACAAGAACTTGGACAGGCTTGCACATGTCAGGAAGGAGAGTGCTTTATATAATCAGTTACAGTGAGGGGATGAACATCCTACGACAGAGTGAGCAGGCATGGCTTTATACAAGTTGATAGAACTGGATTGTTTTTCACAAGGGCTATTCTTATTCCTTTCTCCTGTCCTTTAAAAGGGGGAGAACAGCCTAGGACTGACCAAAAAANNNAAAAAAAAAAGCAAAGCAGCTGCACTGTTAAAAATAATGGGTTAATGGAAGGGAGGCCCCACAGCACCCAGGGAAGTCACTGTTTTCCTTTATGGTTGTGTGTCCCATGCTTCACATAAGGGAGGGTGGGCAATGGTAGCCAACAGAACCACACGACCACACGTAACGCCAGATTTGTAGTTCTTGATTACTATTTATCTTTAGTGAAGTATATTCATTTTAGCCCAGAGAGATTAGACTCTATCTAAGCCATGTTTTCCTTTGAAAAGAGGTAGGTGTGACTGTGATAAAGAATTTCTTAACTCCGGTTAAGTAACATCTAATGAAACATAATTTAAAAAGATGGTTATGATAAGAGTTAAGATTAGTGAGTATGAACTATGCGTTCATCTTCAGGCCATTTTCAAAGGTCAAGTATTTAAGGACAGTCAGTAAACATACTAACCATGGTCATTAGAATAGCAAGGTGGTCTTCCTGCAGCCCCTGACATATCTCCTTTTTAAAGGGAGTGCTCAAAATTTCTGGAAGGATTTGCCAAGAGAGGGTTATCTTTTTATAGACTTACTAACTTTTTCTGAGAGGAGTGGAGCGAAGAGGACACTTGGTAAAGGTGAAGAGGTACGTGGGAGGCCAGTGCTGTAAGCATCTTTCCTAAAGAAGGAAGTTTGGGAATATTGCCCAGGAGGGGTTAAATTAATTTTGACTTTAAATTTTCTGGGTTCTCTCTGGAGGAATCTTGCTTTCATGTGGCTCTCAATGCTGGACTGAAACTAGGAAGACTTTTTTCAAGTCATATTGATATTATTTCTTTACTACACACCGCCCCTTTGCTAACTACAGATTACTTTTGCTGAAAGTTTGCCAAGAGAGTTTTCTCATTCTTTGTTCTTGTCTTCCTCAAGGATGCTAAAGATCTGCATTATCTTTTAGATAACAGAAAAATGGTATGCACCATTATTTTTTTATTCTAGCTTTTATCACTTTGAGGAAAAAGTACATTTACTCTCTCAAAGTTAAATGAGCAGATAAACATACTGCAATTCAAAAGTTAATGACTGAGTAAAATTTGGGTTCAGCCAAGCAAGACTCAGGAAGCTAAAAGACAAATTTCAACCCAAATGGGCAGTGTTGTCCACAATGAAATGGTTACCTTGATGTTGACAGTTTTTTTTCAGACAGGTGGTTAAATGCTTGGCTCCTTAGAGATTGTGTTACATTCAGCTGTGTGTGGATAAGTAGGGCCACATTCACACTTGTTTTCTCTCCATGCTATCCAAAGCAGCTTTAAATTTGGCTCAGAGCAGGCAAATGTGAAAAGGTCAGGTAGCTCATGACATGGGAGACAAGGGTCCTGCTCCCACAGACTTCTTCAAGGTCACTTAAGGTATAGTGTCAGTGTGGCACATGTCAAAATGCTTATGAATGTTTTCAGTTATTTAAAAGGAATAGTAGGCCGCTTGAGTTTTTTAATCAGACCACTAGGTTAGTAGATACATGCTTTGGCTGCAGAGCATTTTACCCTCCTTATTGCAGCAGTTCCAGTGAGTCCTACTTGGTTTTGTTCTCTTTTTTCACAAAGCCTCACATCCACCATCAGCAAGATGTTATTGTTGGTAAAAGTCAAGCAAGTGTGGTGCAAGCACTGTTAGCTGTCTTGCCGTTCTTGAACTTTCTTTCCAGTAGTTTTCCGTTTACTTGCTGCCCTAAATCTTCTGAACATATGACAACTTTTCCGCTTCCTCAAATACCGAATCTAAGCAAACGAAAGCCGTTTCCGAGCTCCCCAGTTCGCGCCGTGCCGGAAGCGGCGGCAGATGCGCCACTTCCCCGGTGCGCAGGTGGCATCTTCTCCGCAGCCCCGCCGATGCCTCTGTGGGAAGCGGGAGGGAGGGAAGCCGCTCGGGCTGGACGCGGGGCCCGGGCCGGGCCAGCAGGTGAGCCCGTGCCTCGGGGCCGCTCGCTGCGTGCCGGCTAAACGCCGGGCGGGAGCCCGGGGCAGCGGCCCCGTCCCCGCGGCCCCCACGCGGGGCACGGTCCCGAAAAGCCACGAGACGGCGCGGAAAAAAAATCATTCTTAGGGGCGGCGGGGG